>CM021321.1:1311735-1328622 GCA_010645155.1 Tigriopus japonicus | reverse complement strand
CAAGGTTTGCCATCATGATGCTCAATTCCAAGGAAAATTGGTTGTAGAATAATAGTATTTCTAAATTTTCCACCAAGAACATCAAGGTGAAAGACGAAGTCAGTTTCTAATAATGACCACTAGCGGTGTTGTTCAGAAGGTCAAACCTTGAAAACAAGTAAGATTTGTGTTAACAGTTTTTTAGTGTTCGATATCAAAGAAAATGTTCTGATGGATCTCGATTGATCAAAAATGTACATAAACACAACGTTTTCCATGTTGTGGCGTAGGGGATTGGATCCAGCGATAAAATTACATTTTAAATCAATTACCTTAAAAACTATTTGACATTGGTCGACCTCTTTCTTGTTTACAATAAGCTTTAAGCCTATTTTAACTTCACCCTTTGAGTATCGCCACTTTTAATTGCTTTAAAACCATTACTCGTCAACCAGCTAGAAACTCTGGAGGTTATTTGCGTGACAATCAACCACGACGAAGATTTAGTGGTCTTGATGTCATTGGAAGTTGAAGAAGTTATCCCAAGATCATTTTTTCTTCCCCAAAGCCCCGACAATTGCCCGCTCTTGTAACTCATGGGTGAACAATGGAGAGCAGAAAGAAAGGGAGAGGACGAAGAAAAGAAGAACAACGAGGAAAAGGAAGATTTGAAGGGTCCACCAAGGAAGGATCCACATTGCTCGGTGCACGATAGAATGGGATGGTTGCGGTGGCATGGTGGTGGTGGTCGGAGTAGTTGTGGAAGGAGAGGCTCAGCCCTTAAATTATTATTATCATTGTTATCTATGGTGACGTGGCAAAAAGTGAGAACATTGTTGAATTGAGGGAGGAGGAGGAGGAGGAAAAGAACCAGAACAAGAAGAAGAGCGAGAAACGAGAAGGTGATAGCTAGTTGCTATCGGTTGCTGTCTTCATGCTTGCTAAACGGTTTCTCAATTGCTCGTTTTATGACAAGCATGGTTAGCGTTTTTTCCAAATACATACAGAGAAGGCACGATCAACATGAGTGGCTGCGGATTTGGTGTACGCCGGGTATTGCTCGAGAAGCTCAAGGATTCTTACACCATCATTAGCGCTCTGTTTGGAAGATAGCCCTCTCGTCTCTATCAAACTCCGATGCATAAAATATCCACAATTTTTTAGTGCTAGCCCGTCAAATTAGCATAGAAACTACATATCCTAGACTTACTGTCCCCACAATGTCCGCCATCTCAACTTGGTCCAGCTTGCTCAAAATCCCGTCCTCATTATACCTAAGGTACTACTACACTGTGTAATTTTGCCACGAAGGTACGTGAAAACTTTTGTGAATTGCCGACACCAACTTTGAATGAAGGAGCCAAAGGGCCGCGGAACAAACATTGGCCTTCTAGTACATTCAACTGACTGAAGCTCTTTCGTTTCCTCAAGTTTTACAGATCATATAGCCTAAACCTTTTCTGATGAGGTTCCTAAGATCAAGAGCTAGGGAGGTCGTTTGGGTGATTGGCATGGCCAATAACTCTAGTGAAATGGTTGGCGACCCTTAATAATCCTCATCAAATCAGGTTGACCGAATGGTATTAAAGAGCTGACAGGGTCATTCCTCCTCATATAAAGTATCCATGTCAAAAGTGCAAGAACCTTGCTTGACTTTGTCGCCCAGTTCTTCTCGACTTCAAGACAGGATGGCCCTGAATGGTTGGCTGGTTAGTTGGTAGATGGATGGATGGCATTTTGTGGTGGATGTTTGCTGGCCTTAGAACGAGCTCCGGTGATTTCATTCTCCGCTAAAATGGAAGATCGCGATTCGCAAAGCCGATATCAAAGCACGAAGTAGAAGTAATCCATCTCTGACACTCGATCCGATGGGCTTCCAGCGGGACCTTCGATTGAATGCACGAGAATGCTCCAAAATTTCTTATTGGACTGATGCCTTGTTTGGAGCTAATCATAGAGCTGAAACAAATGATCTCGTTCTTGGGTTCATTCGTTTGCAAACACAAGTAACCAAATCCACAATCTCTTGCGTCCACATTCTTAGAAACACTTTTAATATCGGTCAATTTTGCATAGTTTCTAAGATGCTCGATCTTTAAAAAATGAAGCACGTGAGATATTGGAGGCGATGGTATTCAGATGAGAAATATACTTCGGTATGCCGACCGTTAGTTTTGCACTAGCCAAAGTATTTCTGATTTCCATCCATTACTCGAGCGTTGGTTGGTTCACGTTCGGCGATGCAATTCGTTCTTGTGAAGAAAAAATGATTGTCCAAGATTAGAATGTGCACATTGTGCCTCATTCTAAGTGAATGGTATGCACCGAGAAATGGTAAACAAACGTTCAAAAGACACGGCCCACTAACTCCATCTTCGTCTTGGCTACACTCAAATCAGGCCTGTTTCTTTGCCCACTTCTACTGACACAAGCTCTGAAAGCTTTACAGAAACAGCAACGACGTAATGTGAATGAACATTGGCTTGCTCTCCACCATGGATTGTAGCACAACGTAATAATACTTCAGTGTATTCGGGACCGATTCGCCTCCGCCTCTTGATTTTGACATGGAGCAATAAATTTGGGACCGTCGTTGAGAGCTTCAAAGACTGGCTTGTCTTCTCTCAAAGTCCAGCCAGAAGTAGCAATGAGGCACACTGAATCACTGATTTCGAATTTTAACGAATAGGGGGGTGGGTCTGGTAGGAAATGATGCCTCTTTTGGCTCATGCCAACACGAGTTTGGAGGAGAAATTCGGGCTTTATGCAAATCCCCCCCCTTTCCTCTTTATTCTCCCTCAAACTCAATCTTCCACAGCAATAACGAAGAAGGCAGGATTTTATTTTTTCAGCCAGCATGCTTTTGATACGCATTCAAGAGGGTGTGTTTGTTGGGAGGAAAAAGCTCAAAGGCGCTTTTTGGCTCTTTGGTCATTGATTCTCGCCTCCTTGTTGAGGCTTGAAGTGCATTCGGGGCGTGGTCTGGTTTGGTGGTTGGCGATTTCTTTCGTGGGTTGCAAGTAGCACGTAATAACCTCTGGTGAGAATGGTGACATTAATTGCTGCCATAATTGACCACAAAAACGGCCATTGGTTTTGCCGACTTTCGTTCGGATTGCGACGACCGACCGGGAGAATGCTTTGCTCGTTTTATGGCTTCAGGGACTCACCTCAAGTAGTATGAAATGGGTTGGTTTGGGCGAGTCTCTGGAGCTGAAGGAGAAACTCGAAATCAAATTTGCATTGGAATAGCCATGGCCAATTGGCATTGTACCTACAACCTGAACAGTTTAGAGTGAGATTTGCCCTGGTACAAAAAGAACCCGACTCAAACAAGTTATTGCTCTTGCAATTGGAATTATCGGGGGCTTTGGGAATGAAGTGTAAATATGAGTGCGATGGGTGTTGCTCCCATTGAACGGATATACGAATTATGAGAGTATCTCCATAAAGCTATTATTGATTAATGACTTCTAATGAGTTTCCACGTGCATGCAATGAGTCGAACTCCTTGTGTTCAGGGTTTTTCTACCTCGATTGTTTTAGTGCACACTTTTCTTAGAGGAAGGAGGTCTTCTTTCTTCGTTGTTCAAGCGAGAAGAACGGGCTGAGGAAATAAAAAGGTTGTTCTAGTGCTTGAAAATTCCTCCATGTCAATTGAGTGGTTCGAACAAAAAGTGGTTCACGTCGATGAGAGGAGTCCGTGGAGTCCATTTGCTCCATCAAAGCTTCATCGTCATTGCAATACGAATCATGACTTTTGGCTTTTTCTCGCTCGGTCCCTCATCTAAACACTCCAAGAACCCGAGGATGACTGAATTGCCTTTCATGCGAGGAATTATTTCTTCCGAGTAAAAGAAACACATGCAAAAACAATAAATGTCCATCAACATAAAGGAAAACATAAAACTTTACTTGACACGACATGGACTTCTTAAAATCCGGCCTCATTTCTCCCATCTCTTCAAGAGCACGCAGTCACCGTCCAAATTCCAGTTTGTCACAAGCAACCCTTCATGACGACCCCTTTAAGAGGGAATCTCATCGGAAAATCCAGCACCAAGGCAATCTTCCAAGCGATTCCATGGATAACTAGCTGACGGCCGAGTTGATTTGAAGCCGTCATTGGAATTCTGACGATCTAAACAAAAACACAACTAGCTTGGCCACTTTGAATCATCATTACTATTCACTACATGTCGATCAAGGGGGCTTGGAGCAGACTGGAGGCTGGGTCCTTTAGGGTCCTGAAGTCTGCCTATGAAAACGGTATCGTGGGGTGGGTTCTCACATTTTTAATTGGACAAAATAGTCTAGGAATGTCAGCGAAGGAGGTGGAGAGCCAAGAACCTAGTTAGACGATCGAGCAATGCAAGAAATATCAATGAAGATTGATCCTCCCGATTGGCTCATGGCTCATTCAAGTTTTGCTTTTAATTAATTCAAAACAGTTCTTGTCGCTCGATTAATATCGTGCTTAGGCTGTAGTAGCCTACATTTCTTTTGGAATAGAGGAAGTAGTTCTCGCAAGACGATGATAGTTATGTAGTATAACTTATCTCGGTCGTTCAACCAGATTTATGTGCTGTCCAAGGTGATTTGGACAAATTGGCCGGCTCTAACACCGCCAAAAATGGGTGGTTGCAAATGACATTGGGTAGTTTTGTCACAGCCCATCATGGTGCTTGTGTGTGCCTGCCATAGTTGGAAGACGAGGAAGGAGCCATTCATCCATAAACATTTACAGTCAGAGTTTGTGAGACAGGTAATGACTTGGACTTTGTATACTTCCATGAATCATTTTCTATCCGATTTGTCACCTCCACAGTCCAAGAGACGTGTTTTATTCATAGGTTCCAAGGAAGAAAATAATGTAGTCAGTGAGTTTGACCATGAACGGGTGAACATGCATGGTTGTTGGTATTCACCCAGAAAAGTCTCTCCTGACACGTTTGATCCAGTTTGAGGTAGTGAACAAAGGTTTCGTCACCAGCAGAGTAAGCGAAGCATTTCGATTAAGGGTATGATGTGCGTAGATCGAAATCGCTTCACCTCAATTTGTAATCCCTTTTTTAAGGGCAAAATAAATAGAGATGGAGGCGCTGTTTCTTCATCATCATCACAAGCGGCCTTCAAACTCAAATGAAAATTTGTCCACGACGGTTTGTCGCCTCTAATTTTCTTGCCGGCATCCCAGAGATGGACATGTATATTTCAGGATTGCCAAAAGTGTGATTTCGTGCGTGCATGCATGAAGCCGGGAGAAAGAAACGAATGGAAGAATGGAATGGTGGGAGCTGAGCTGATGTGTCCTGCGACTGTGAACCCAAGTCCTTGGGTAAGTGTGACACCCTCGTTTTTAAAAGGCACGATGGCCGTGTTCGGAAAAAAGTGATTGAAGTGCGAAACATGACATCGGTCGTGAGGCTCTTAAAAATGGTGATCATCCCCATCATTACTCAGGGATGCCATGGAGACTGTTTTCCCTCTGTCCTCGATATGAACCGACGACTTCGAACATTTTTTTCCACCTTGTGCAATATCACATCGGATCAGAGCGTCAACCTTTAGAATTAGTGTGTCTTTCATGCCGGTAAATTATCCGAAACTTGGCATCACTGGATATGGTCTAAGGATTAGATGGCAGAAGGCCAAGTGTATTAACAGAACTGAGCTGTATGTAGGTATTTGTACGTAGACGGTGTACACGCTGAATCCTGTCCAAGGTAAGGAGTGTGCATTATATGTACTAGTGTATGTATTGATGTATTATGGGTGGATGACTCGACAAAGAAGAATCTTCGGGACCGCTCCAGCTGAGATCTCATTGGATATTTGAGAAGAAACAGAATCAGATAAGTTTTTATTGGTCATCTCCCAGATGATATATCGCCGTGATACCTCTTTCATGCGCCTTAACATGAGAATGAAATTCAATTTACCACTTTGTCATAGCAAAATAGAAGAAGGAGAAACACAACCTAAAGACTAAACTTCTCATCCAAGGAAAGACCCAAGTTGTTATGACGGAATCGGAACCCGATTTCATAACTGCAGTGCTTGTCCGTCAGACATTTTTCTCCTTGACCTTTGACGTGGACAAGCTTACTTCAATCAGGCCTGGTATTGAGCCTATAATTGGGAAGATCCAAAAGTAGTCAGTAAAGGAACCTCGTAAAAAAGGTTTCTCTTCTCTCACTTCACTGAGAGGGTTCTCGCATATCACCTAATGAAAAATCATGGGTTCATCATTATCATCAGTGTTAGTATCATCGTCGTCGTTGGCTTCTTCGACTCGTTCTTCGGCGGTTTGGTCTTGGTCGGTCTCTCAACCGATTGGAATCCGGCTTTGCAAATCGTCAAGTCACTCATCTCTCGTTCACTTTCTCTCCAAGTTCTCCGACAGGTTAATGAACGGGCTAACATCCCAAAGACTCCTTCGATTCCACTTTCTGAAGATCATGTTTGCTTGAGAATCTGTAATTTGCATAAAAACACTCAATTTTGTATCCCATTACAATCGATCCCAATAGTAAACAAAGCTGGGCGCTCAAATGCCGCCCATCATCAAATCCTTCGCCATCCACACCTTGTAATTTGAAAATGAAAGTTCCAGCAAAATGACAAGGCCTCCCTGTCTAGCTTTAAAGGTAATGTTCGTTCACTGAGAGCGACAAATAGGCTCGAAGTTCAGCGCACTTGACCAATTTAGCACGAGAATCTTTTTGAAGGAGCATGTCATGTCGGCTCGGTTTTGATAAAAGGCACTCATTTCAATTCTAAATTCATTCTTCATGTTGAGATGATAATCATCATCAGATCGGAGGAAGAGAGCTAGAGACGAGATAGGAGAGAAGCGAAGGAAGCATCATTATACTGAAATATCATTCTCTCGTTCATCCATCTGCAGCTTATGGTTTGGCAGGTTAAGGACCACTGAACCTTGGCCAGAAGGACGACTTCAACACTGGACTAGCCCCTTTTAGAACAGACCTTAAGATTATGTTCTTTCGCACCGGAAATACGGTGGATTGGCGGTTGTTAAAGTTCCACTGCATTGATTCGTTCATGTGGTTTCAAGATGTAGCGTCAACACTTAAAGACTTCTAGGCCCAAGTGTTCATTATTTGAAAGAGCCTGATTCATCCATCGGATCTTGTTGGTGGTAATCTATGGTGGTTTAAACCATGTCCAATTGCAATAAACATGACTGAGCCCTTCTTCCATGATGTTATCTCGCCCATGACTTTTATGATCAGAGCGAGTTTGGGATGATTACCAAAAGTCGCTATTGAAATACAAACGCTCTTTAGTGCCGTTGCCTACCTTAAGCTGAATAACTAGCGAAAGCACTTGCTTGAAATTCTTGGTGAGTGTGTCAGTGGGGATTTTTGCATCGGATCGCAAAGAAATCTGGTAGGAATTGCCTCTCAAACTCACCATCATCTTGAGCTAACTTATTCGGCCAATCTGTCATGCTCAGGTATGACTGCAGGTGGCAGGCATAAATGAGCATGCAAATGCCGGATATCGTTCCACATCTCGTCAGAGGAACTTTTCCTCTTTTCCAAGGCTGCTTTCTTACATTTGGAGTGAACGGTGGTGGAGGCCTTGATATATTGTATTGGGCCGTTTTATGTATGCAGCGAGGCGACTCAAAGAAAATATGGACGATGCATCACACTTGGCCGGGGTGTGATCCTGGATGCTTGGATGAATACCAATAGTCAGAAGAATCATTTGGGGGCCATCATAATTCACATTCTTTACCTGAAAACCAGGCTCACCTTCGGCACTGAGACGTTTTGTCTGTATGCGTGCCTCTCTGGAGTGCTGAACGTACTGCTGAAGAGCCGAGAGCTTCACTCGAGATCAGTCGGACACACCGACGATGCTCGAAGACATTCTTGAAAATCGATGATGAGGATCTTTAACATCTTTCCAGGGAGATCAAGACTATTCGAGCTGTATTCCCAAAAGCCTACAGTAAGTACAAGCGGTTCCTCGTAATGTTCAGCCTCAGATCTGAACCCCTGGAGGAGGAAGAAGAAGATGAAGAAGAGGGGATGGCCATGGAAGATGCTGAGTTGTATGTAGTGTATTGCAACAACTGACTACTGGGCATCCCTGTCAGCTTCAATTAGAGGTTTGATAAACAAGTTCAGGGAGGGTTTTATCATTGGTTCTGGACTAAATCACCGACCTAACAACGGAGCTCCAATGTTGACGTGTTGCATGTTGGTCTTTTCTGGGCTCGTTTAATTGCACTGAGCGTGAATTTTTAGGCGGACAATAGGTGATTCATGGCTTGGCAGAGCAAAGAAATCTATTGTGAGCATTGAGTTTCACTCCCGTCGGAACTAACATTTGGTTATGAAGGCCACCATTTGTCAGTTTGTAATGCATAAAAACATCATTTGCTAATGTACAGATTAAAATCTCTAGTGAGCCCTCGGAAAATCCCATCAAAAACTGTCAACAGAACAAAAGACCTGGCTTGGGAGTCAAAAACATCAATCCACCAACACCTAGCTAACCAGACAGCAACCAACCATCCAACCATCGAAGCGAGCAAGCCGCTTATCGACGACGAGTCGGCTTCCAGCCCTTGCTAGAAGTTTGTATTCACACCAAGGAGGGCATTCCAAAAGCGATATCCTACAAAGAAATATTGATTGTTGCGCCTTCCAACCAGTCCTCAATGGCTCCTTCCTACTTCTTCTTCTTTTCTTCGTCCTCTTGTCAAGGTGAAGAAGGAGGAGAGAAATCTTGTTCAAGAAGACAAGTGCCTTATGCAAGAATTTGCTTTTTACTCCTCTTTATCAAAAGATGGATCATTTTGACTCCAGGGAGACGTATGGGTCTTTTGTTTGTTTGTAAAACTCGGGCTTGTGGGCGCCTTTCACCATGAATATGATTGGTACATTACTCAGGGGGATTTGCTTCTCGTTCGTCTATCCATCGATGCCTTCTTGCCGTGATCCTCTTGCCTTGCTTACTTGCCACAAGCATCGACTCGTAAGTGTGTTCTCTCTCTCTCTCTCTTTCTCTCAGTATTTTGAAGGCATCTGTTGTCACGAGCCAACGTGCTCCCCTGTGATTGATCACTGGAAGTCTATCGACTTTGGTCATCATTTTAAAGCTCATCCACACCGAATGACTTGAAAAGATGAGAATTCTCAAGTTTTCTTGCTAACCTCGTAGATTCGAGTCATCGGAAAAAGGCTCTAAAATGACACCACAGGAAACAATCATACTTGAAGGTGACCATGTGTGCGTTCAAGGGTTGAATTCATGCTTCATGGCACCGTGAATCATAGTATATCGGCAAAAAGTCATGTCTTCGACAAGAAGAAAACGAGTTCAGAATCGGCCATAAATCAAACAAGCTGTCTCAATCTTGTTTAGTCTGAGCTTTGATTTGCAAGCAAGGCCATTTACGAGGCCATGAAACTTTGGGTCTCAGTCCAGCCTAAAAACGTGCTCTCCAAATACTACATACAACTTCTATATTTGAAATTCCACTCACCCCTCAACATAACAAATGCAAAGCCTACTCGAAAGCGAGATTTCTCAACTTCATTCAAGAAGCAAAGAGGCGCATTGCAATCTTGAGCACATTTTGCAGTCCATTTGTCGCTAAGAGGGCCTCCCACATGGACATTGGAGGCCCAAGATCCTGGTGATCATAGCAATTCGAGACAGAGCCCCAAAAGTGCAACTACATACGCACTATCTCCCCGTATCAAAATTTTGTATTTGTTCTTTCTTGGAGTCGGCAACCATTCCGTTCATCTTGATAATTGTTCCCGAAGTTGGCGCCACTTGAATATTGGGAGGAGTTGCCTCCACTCTCAAGGATTTCCAATCTTCCCAAATGAAGTGCGAATGCAGAGAGTTGGGGGCCAAGTTGGGAAACGATGGCCACCGATCGTCTTCGTTCGAACTCGAAACTTGACTGAGAACAAGTATGTGAGTCACGTAAAAGAGATAAAGGAAAGGGCCATAATTGAGCACAGAGAAAGTAATATCCGACCCAATGTAATTTATAGGACTGGGGAGGAGTGTGTATGTGTGTGCCTATCCCATGTTTGCTCAAAGTTCAGGCCAATTTCTAGGGGGCCCTTTCTAAGCCACCAGGTGTTTTATTTTTCGACCCTCATCAAAGTTGTATCGAGAGGTTCTCGAGGGTTCTCTGCCTTCTGAGAAAACTGCTGCTCCTTCGTAATGGACCTTGGGCGATTGACGAAACTTGTCATGTTCCTTATTTTGAGGTCAGAGGCCGGAAATCCCATCATGAAGTAGCCGGATGGATGTTGAACACAAGACCTCGGAAGGAACATCCCAAATCACAACTCCCAAGAATGTCATTTGTTCTCAAGTTGGAACGTGGATAAAATTTATGGTCTATACGTCGAGCGATTTGCGAAAAGATGCTGCAAAAATATCAGAGGCTGCAAAACTTTTTCGACCCTCCTCTTTCCACTCCGGCTCCAATATCTTCCATTATGAGTAGCTTCCCGAGAATCTGTTAAATATCTGGACATCATCTTATCAATTGCTCTTTGCAAAAGTCACATGAACGAACGGCTTTGGCCAAATTTGAATGCTTAAAGCGTTTGGCCTAGAGATCGAGCCTTAGATTCAAGGCCAAGAAACGGCTCAAGATAGGAATGCGATTTGTCTAATTCAAACGCAAGTGAACTCACTTGAATGCATCTGAGCTCCCAAGTTCTTCTCCAGGGTAGAATAAAGGGCCCTATGAAAGAATTGCACTTTCTCTCGAGAGCATGATGTTCTCGTCACGAGTTCTTAGGATGCTAAGAGCCCCTTAAATGCCTGATTTTTTAAACGGATACACTTGACCAGAATCTTGAGTCAATCCCATTAGGTATTTTAGTGATACGCTGCTCTGTAAGATATGGTAAGCATTTCAATGATGTGCATTGCTAGGTTACCCAACTCGATTTCAGAGACAACTTAAACCATGAAGTCAACCGTTCATTGTACACATTTCTTGAAGATGGAAAACCAAGTTATGAGTATTCCTCACCTTTACATTGAGTGCATTCTTTGTGACACTCTCATTCAATTTGAATGGTATGCCATTGACATGGAAGTTATCGAGTAGAAACACGTGAAGTCTCGAGATTGTTAGTGTTTATCATTTATTTAGCACCCAGAAATCGTGTCAAGAATGCTGGTCTCTCTCCCATAACTAATGATGATCTGAAAGCTTTCTGAGTTCACATGATTGATTCCTGTACTGTACTTGAGCTGCCTCAAACTCTTTCATAAGCACCTGTCTCTTTTGGAGGACAACTGAGTAATTCGCACGAAGTTCAATTGAAGAGAACGGATTTTCCGGCCGACAAATATCAGACAGCCCTGTTCAAAAATCTCTCTTTGATAAATGTGTAACACTTGAAGATACATTTCTAACCCGCTATAATCAGGTCTTGTTTTTGCTGGGGATTTCATGATCGTTTTCAAACTCATTTAACATTGGAATGTGCGCCCTAATAATAATCAGCCATACTTATCATCGGGGAGAAATTTTGACGAGCTTTGAGCTTTGGCCGAGTGGTGAGAGACAAACATTTGTCAGATCAACTTGTCGCTTGAATGCTGTGAAACTCAAAACGGGGGAATTCATCTAGGCCGTCATCATCCACTGAAATCCAAGTGAACCTAGTGACTCGTCTAAAGATCAATCGCCTCAACTTATCACCGAGAATTCATGCCCTGTCAAGAAATTCGTGCAAACGATCGTTCCAGTGATAAGCTAGCTGGCCTCTACAGAATACGAAACGTACGTAGTAGAAGGAGAAGGAGGACTCATGTTCACTTTCAATTTACACACCCGACAGAACTACCAGTTATTTCGCTTCATTTCTTATGCCATCCATCTTTTGACAAGAAGGCCTGAATTCAAATTCTTGGAAATCGATCCAACAGATCGTACAAGTCCACTTGGAATGCCAGATTGGAATGAACCCTTTCACTCTCAAAATATCCTAATAGTTCTCAATTCGTCCACCAGAGGTACTAGGGTGAAGGCAATTACAAAACCATCTATGACATCAACAATCAACATAAACAAATCATCTTGGATTAATCTTATATTGATTATAAACATGAAAGACCACCAACTCTTTCATAACTATTTATGAAATATTTTATAGTATTCATAAAGATTTCTTGACTATTGGAGAGTTGGCCATCCGGACGTCAAAATAGCGCGATTGATAAAACGGCATATAAATAAACTGGTTAGTCATCAAATCCCATTTTCCTATTTTTCCATCCAAGGGGTTCAGTTGTCGGACATCCAAAGACAAGAAATACTGTATATGGCTACATTCTAGCTCTGCTTTCAAACTGACTTCAGGACAAAAACCAATCAGTAATCTCTAATTTTGCAGATCCGGGACAGTTTGTTGAATTGTGTTTTTAGTGCTCAAGTCAACAGTTTTCATTTTTTGTTTGACACGAACATGACACCAATTCGAGTTATGAGATGGCCTAACAAATGTGGCCATTTAAAAACCCCAAGCTCCATGCTCAACAAATTCAAGGGTCGAAACCCGGGGGAGCAATCTAATCCGTGATCTTTTGTGTCGAAACGAAATTGTCCCCATTTGAACCGAATTTGCCCTCACACATTTCTTCTTATGGAGAGCTCACACAATTTGGGCAACCGTCGAACCTCTTTTGCTTTGTTCAATGTGTGTATCTAGTTGGAAGTAGGAGAAAATTCCCGAATTCTTCTGCTCGGTACAAATGCATTTAGTATTGCACAGCTGGACAAACAAAGATAGGATTTAAGTTGTGCGAATGGCACGCTTGAGTTCATGAGATAGAAAAAAAGTCGAGGAATTTTTGCCCATCTTCGAATTTGGAGGCAAAAAAAAATCGGTTTGTATGTTTTTTCAAGTGTTTGATCTGGGGTTCTTCTCCATATTGGACGAGGCACTAACAAAAAGAGGGAGTGGTGTGGACCACTGAAATGTGCTTCAAAGTTATTTCGAGAGCGAAACTTTGGCAATTGAGCCAAAAGCCATTTTCCAGTGAAGTCTACAAGAATCCCTTTTCTTTTTTTGCTTTGGCCCTTGACGATGGATCAAAAATTTATTCAGTGAGGAATATGAACTAAATCTCTTTTCGAAGTGTGGTGTGCTTTGTGACCCCGAAGCCTTTCAGTGATACAAAATTCGAGAGATATTTCTGGTTCTCCGATTTTGCTGAAGCGTTTAAAACGAAAGACGAGAATGGGATTAAACAACACTTCAGCAATGGAAAAAGAAGCACTTGAGTTAAAAGAATTAACATTTTTTTTTATTTCTGCAGCACAGAATATCGCGAAATCATGCCGACCATTCAACTATTTGGAACAGCTGGACAAATATTTTGGGAATTTTCTTCTTTCGACTCATTTCATTTGGCTATACAATTGATGATGACAACAACACATTTGGAACGAAAGTGTTCCACTTTTTGCTCTTGTGTTTCTCTTCGTCTTCTTCTTCTTGTGATGCTGCTTCATCCAAACAACGACGATATTTTAGGGTATAAATTTCTTGTTCACTCTCGGAAGTACAGTTCGTTCACTTGTGTATGTGTGTTTCAAGGCGACTAGTTTCGTTTCGCAGAAACCGTTCCGAGAAAATTTGGGAAAATTTTCCGGTCTTTTGTTATAGAAGAAGAAGTAGAAGAAGTAGGAAATGCATTTTACAGTACTCGGGACTCATCTCGAAGACACACAGGAGTCCCAACGAGAAGTGTAATTGGACTTGAAAATAGTAATGGTTCTAGAATGGAGATAGAAGTAATCGAAGTTTCGGGAAATGACAGTGAGAGCCATTCTCAAACAAAATTTGACAAGCGACCAGTTCTGATAATGGGATCGAAGAATGGGGAATCATCATACCAAGAAAGAGGTTTAATAATAATCTGGAGGGGAAATGAGGGAGCGAGAGATACACGTACGTAGGAAGCGGAGGGAGGAAGCGAGCAAGGATAAGGGGGAGAGAGGGGACTAAACACAGCCAGCAATTTTAACAATGGTTTCCACCATTTCTTCAAGACAAAAGTTAGGAGAACCCACTTTTCACTGATAGGATCAAGTGAAGGAAGCCATTTCTCTGGTTACACCAGGTGACCACCGCTACTCGGGCCAAACTGAGTCTGGTTCTGATGTCTGTAGACCACCGTGCGAGGGAAGGTCACTTCTTGGTGACGAAGTGGTTGCTTCTCCTCCAAATCGGTGGGAGGTCGATGGTTGGTGTGGTGGGTGTTGTGTCGGGGAGAAACGCTATCCACTTGAACCACCGGAACAATCTTGCCCATGGGGTTCCGAACTAGCGTGGCAGGAACCATCTGACCATTGGGCAGCATCACGTCCACCGAGCCCAAGTGCTCACTATCATCCAAGTTATGATAGATTTGGCGACCGGTGGGAAGTTGTTGATGGTGGTGATGATGTGGAGGAGGATTGTTAGAGGAGTTCTGACGAGTCTGATTCTGACCACTGCTGTCCTGGGAATGTGGAATGGTCTGGTATGTATGATCATTCCATGAGTAGGCACTCTCCGATCCCTCGGATGGGGCCCAATTCTCCATCATCATAGGATTGGCCAGCACTTGGACTGGAACGGTGGAACTGCCACTCTGGTCTCGAGGCGATCCACCCATAATGGTGGAACGCGTTGACGTGGAGGAGTCATTGGAAGTTATCACAGCATCGTACCAATCGGACGATTGGACCAAGGAGGAAGAGGGGTGATTTGTCCTTGGCGAGGCTTTCGAACAATGAAGAGACGAGGGGGAGGCGATAGCACCAGGGGAAATAATATTTGATTTATACTTGCTATAACTATCGGGCAGGAAATACCGCAGTTTGTTCCAAAAGCCAGCCTCGTTCCAACGCAGCACTACGACTGTCTTGAGAAGGAGATTGAATTCAGGGGCCGCTGCCAAGTCGAGCGAGGTAAGTTCCTCCAACAAAATGATCACAGGTTTGAAAAGTAGTTTGGGTGAGTCCTGAAGGGCGAACTTGATATGGATCCATTCGGATTCCAGATAGGCTCGAGAGACCAAGAGGACATGTTTGGCGCAGAGCTGGGCCACACTAGGAAACGTGTCTGAAATGGAGCTCGTGTTCGGCAGATCTCTGTGCTGTAGACATAGTTTGTAGCCGGGTTCACTCTGCTCCAAATGAGGCACAAGAATCTGCTGGATAAAGTCCTCGTCCTTAAGAGAATAGCTCAGGAAGGCATCGTAGGGCTTATCTTGCGAAGACTTTCGACATGGCTCCAAAACACGAATCCCATACTTGGAGTGGAGCCAAACTCGCAAGGGAGTGCGGAAGACAAAAATCACAAGACTTGAGCACACAATCATCACACAGAGTGCGATAATACCGACTAAAACGGGAATGATATTCATCAGACCATGGTTGTCTCCGAGACTAACGGCACCGCTGGAATTGGAATTCGAGTCGGACGAGGTCACGGCCAATGCATCGGAGCAAGTGACATTCTGGTTTAAGTAGACCTTCTGATTGTCCGTATAGCACTGAACCAAATGCATGTCCGCGATGACACGGCTGGAACGGGCAAACTCTTGGAATTGCTGCACAAACTCACACTCGCAGCTCCAGGGGTTCTCACTCAATGACACATGGGCCAACTGGGGCAATATTTGAAGACTCCAAAGTGGATAGGTCTTCAAGAGATTCCCGTGGAGATGAAGCACCTCCAATGAGACCAGAGAGGAAAAACTTTGGTCATGAATAAAGATGAGACGATTGTTTTGCAGATGGAGCTCGAGCAACGAGGTGAGATTGCCAAACTCGTAGCCCTCCAACCGACCGATGAAATTGTCTTCCAGGTGTAGCACTTCCAACTCTGTCAGCCCGTTAAAGGTTTGATTGTTGATGGCTTCAATTTGACTCTGATTCAGATAGAGGGCCAGCACCCGTTTACGGCCAATAAACGCCTGACTCTCGAGGGTGCCTGTGAAATTGTTGCCATCCAAGTAGATCGTGGTGGCATCCATGGGAATGAGAGGTGGAATCTCGAGGTGACCTCGCATCGAGCACTGAATGATGTTCGAAGACCAGGCCGAGTCGTGGAAACAAGAGCATCCACCCGGACATTGCATTCGGCAGTCACAGGCAAAAAAATCACAGCACATGCACAGAGCGAAGCAGTGGGCTTGGTATTCGCACACAAACTCTTCCGGTCGCACACTCAAGATGGGCACTTGGGTCTGCACACTCTGGTTGGGATGCTTGTTGTTGAGCTCACAGTGGATGTTGTCCAGGTCCATGACCCGAGGATAGCCTCGCTTCAGGGAGACCTGGTTAATCTTTTGAAGCCATTCCATTTCACAATCACAAAGGAGGGGATTGCCTGCCAAGAAAAACTCGGCTTGATGATCAAAATGGACATTGTTTGCTCGATCTGCCCGCTCTCCTTGATCGCCTGGAAATGAGAACGAAGAAAGAACGGTTTAGGAATGACGAGGCTTTAAAACTGGCCAATTGAGGCCAGACAAATAGAGATAATCCTTTCGAAATGGAGGGATAATCATATAAAAACGCCAGAACAAAGCTCAAGTCGTCCACCCTGGAGAGAGACAGAAAGAGAGCGCTAATGTGATAAGTGTCTCTCTCATGCAAAAAGTGGGCTATGCTGCTCAAGCCGATTAGACAGACCAGTCACACAGACACATTCGGAGGTACTCCTCAAAGAAATGTGCCTACTTCAAGCACACGGGGTTTAATCGCATTTTCGTCATTCCTCACACATGGACGCAAAGGTCTGTTTCATCTTATGTCTTCTTGACACTTTAAAGGCCAGTTAGAGATGTGACGACTGTGTCTTCGAGATCCTTAAGCACCCC
>CM021321.1:1180792-1311650 GCA_010645155.1 Tigriopus japonicus | reverse complement strand
GCACACGGGGTTTAATCGCATTTTCGTCATTCCTCACACATGGACGCAAAGGTCTGTTTCATCTTATATCTTCTTGACACCTTAAAGGCCAGTTAGAGATGTGACGACTGTGTCTTCGAGATCCTTAAGCACCCCCAATGCTGTCTGTCCTACCTCGCTAGCTCCTACAGTAGGTATTGTGAAAGAGATCCGATATTTTCCCTCCATCTACCCGAGTTCAAGTAATGCTAAACGAAGAAGGAAAAGGGGAGGAAAGGAACGAAGGAGCAGGGGAAGATATTCAAAATTTTCCAGCAAATTAGGTTACGAAAATATTCGCGCATTGCGACAAAAAGAATCCAAGTTTCTTTCCGGTCGCAAGTCCAAGCCAGCTCTTCGTTTCTTTTGTAGTATGCATGTAGTAAAAGTACATTGAAGCACTTCTATGACTCTGCTAATGATTATGGAGGAACGGAGGAGCACTAAGGTATGAAAGAAGGGGGAAATGAATTGTCCATGCTTTTTTGGTCCTGTTTTCGCGTACTAAAAATTAAGGCACTTGAGCGTTGAAGCAACCCCTTTGCCTACTCTGCAATTAGGATGACCTCTAAGATTTCATGATCCTCATCCACTGTACATGTGTAATGGTCTCTCCATGATTTCAGCCGTCTTTAATAACACATGGGAACAAATCTGACCCATCCCACGAAATTGAATTCCCACGAAAGCTATCATTTTCTCATAAAAACCGACCTCCCCATTAACGGGCCGCGAACCGATGGCCAAAGACGGAAGCGATTGTCATCATGACAGTCATGAAATAATCATGGCAATCAAGTTCGAATCAACTTTTCTTCCTTCGTCGTTCCAAGTGAGATTTACCTCGATTCGGCGAGCCTGAAATGAGCCCGTGTATGAACAAATTCGGTACACAAAATCAGAAACCGTCGACTGGAAAGCAAATGCAACGTGAGCCAAGAACAAACTACTTCCCGAGAAGCTTTCTTACAGTTCATTAAACAGTGAGGCAAGATCTAACTTTCCAGCCCAACCCTCTTTTCCTTTCGTTTTCGGGAAAGTAGGTAGAAGCAACAATGAATGAATGAACGTATTGCCACTTCTGAATCAGGAACTCGAAAACTCAACCCAGCTAGATAAATATCTCAGTTCGAGTATGTCGGTTCATTTGAATATGGAACCTAATGTTGTACACCGTGACAGAACAGCAAACATATTTTCAACTTCCAAAGACAAGAGGTAGTTTGTATAAACCCAACCCACGCACTAAAAACAAGAGCCGGGGAAAATTCATAGTAATAATGGAGGAAGTTCCAGCGAAGCCGCGTGCTTGAGGTGAATTGGCACCCATACATAAACAGCAATGCAAAACATTTATGAAAAGACAAATTGTCCCCTAAGTCATTCCGGAAAAAAATTGCCTTCATCCACCAAGTTGGTGAACAAAATGGCAAATGTTCCATGCCACTCTGTTGTGAACGTATTGTTGGCGTGCTGTCTCAGAGCCTCCAAATGCTTCGCGGATTGTTTGCTTTTTTGAGTGAAAACTGCTTGTTTGTGTTGAGGTGAGGTGATCTTGAAAATTTGGGCGCACATTTCGGAAACAGCTGCTTTGTGTTTCTTGAAACAAAGAGAAACCGGGTTTATTCGAGGAGATACTAGAACAGTGGTATCAAAAGTATGCCGTATACACCAACTCATGATAAGAGTTTGTGGGCAATAAAAATTCATCCAACCATTGAGGAGACTGGCCTAAATTTATTGACCTGCAAGGGTAGCTGCTCGGACTCTGGACTCAGATTGTCTTGCAGGAATCAAGGAGCAACCAACGAGCAAAGAAGAAAAGAAGGACGGACTCTGACCATCATGCATGGAATTCAACTTTCACCGAAAAGAGTCCTTCCAGCTTGGGTTTTTTGGCCCAGAAAAGGGCCCTTTGGTGAATGAACTACTCTTAATGGCCGCGTTTCCGAGGTGCTAAACACTGTGGTCAAGACTTTGGAGTTTGAACGCCGCTCTTGCGGCTGACTAGTCGGTGGGCAATCGGCAAGTATGCAGCACATAATACATACTAAGACGAGCGCCTGAGTAGACACTCGGCACAATCAATCATTTCCAGTTTCTCCACAATGACTGACGGTCTAGCGAATGACTTGCTAACCGAGAGGAAACGGTTCTATTCACAACATGCTTTTGTGGTCCTAGTAGGAATCAAGCATGTAATGCATGCAAGCATGTCGTATGTATGCAGAAATCATTAAGAAATGCAATTCCCCAATGATAACCCACATGACAATCATCCTCTTCTTCTTCTTGTTCTTGCTCTATGAGCTGTGCTTGTTCGTTCGTTCGTCGTGTCTTTGCCTATTTTCGGGGGAAAAGCAATTTAAGCTTTTCTTTCAGCGAGTTGTAAAATTACCCGGTTTTTCCCTGCCAAGCAACTTGATCCGCAGAAATTACATATGGAGGACTCCAAAGAGCATCATCCCGGGCGTTGCATGCAGCCATCATTGGGCAAATATCAAACTTAATTTGACACTGTGTGCAAGAAATCTTGACATTTGCTCTCCTAAAGGGGAACAAGAAAAGAAGAAGGCAAAGCAGATACGGGACCAAGTTTCCAGTGGGAAAAGTTACAACTCGGTCGAGGAAAAAGAGTCGCGCTAAAAAATATGACAACTTGAAAAAAACTTGAGCTCATCATTCGGTTTCTCGCCCTCTCTCTCTCTCTCTGCTCTCTTTCTCTCTTCTGCCAACTCAGGCCATCTCGATCTGCGTCTCTCTGTCTCTTACCGAACGAAGTGAGCATCTCCCATTTAATCTTGATCTCTCCAATCTTAATATTTTTCGGGTTTGGAGGGATCCCTCTTTCACGCTCACTCTACTCGAAATAAGCCTCTCTTTTAAGAGTCGAACTCACCTTCAAATGAGTTTTTTCCATCTCTCGAATTGACGTTTGACTTGCTCGAATCCGTTCCACCGAGCGATGATGATGATTTCGCAGATGAAGATAGTTGGTCTGAAGTGGATGATGCAGATGATGAGGAGCTGCTCTCCATATAGACACTTAGGGCGGAGATTTGGAGGTGTCGGATCTCATTTTCGGACAGATCGACTCGTCGGAGATTTGCATTTTCACTGAAACTGTTGGCCTCGATGGTTGTGATCTGGTTTCCGTTCAAAAAGACAGTTCGGAGACTGTCCACGATCGAAAGGGGACCAATTCGGCTAATCCGATTATGACTGGCATCCAGAGTATCCAAGCTAAAGCCAGTTTTTAGAGCGAAGTAATTTCCCAGATCTTCTAGCTGGTTCTCATGCAAGTCCAACCAGTTCACTGATTTCGGGATCGAGGCATAATCGAACCATTGCAATCGATTGAATGACACGTTGAGCCAAAGCAACTCAGATTGAGCTTGAAGTAACCCATTGATATCCACTAAACGGTTCTTGTCCAAACGCAACACTCTCAACTCGGTGAGGGGAAATAAGACATTCTCATGCAAATTCTCCTTCTCGATATTGTTGTTCGCCAGATTGAGTACTTGAAGATTGGGAACGGAGGTGAAAGCATCAACGTGTATGTGCTCTAATCCATTCTCGGCCAAGCGAAGACCATACAGATGAGAGAGTCCTTTGAGGGAGTCGTTCTTCACCACTTTGATACCATTTCCTCCGAGGTCTAAAGTGCGGAGGAGTGGCAATGATCTGACCGATTTGGGAATATCTTGCAAACGGTTGTTGTGCAACGCCAAGTCTTGCAGAGTGGAGCAATTTTTCAAGGCATTCCTATGCAGACTCCGCAATTGGTTATGATCAAGCGAAAGAGAGTTGAGGAATGGCAGGCTGTGTATAGCTTTAGGATGGAGGTTCTCCAAACGGTTGTAGGACAGATAAAGGATCTGCAGATGATGGGCCTGGTGCTGGAATGTATTGGCCTCCACCGACAGGATTCGATTGTGCTCCAGATTGAGTATCTTCAGAGAGGACATGCCTCGAAATAGGTTCGAGTCCAATCGAGTTAATTGGTTGTGCGAGAGATCGAGCACCCTCAACTGATGCAAGGCCGAAAAGGCATCCGAGTTGAGCCAATCATTGGTGATATCATTCCGAGAGAGGTTCAAGAGTAGGAGGCCCTCCAAATTGGAAAAAATCCCTGGGGCCAGGGCGGTGAGCGAATTGTTTTGAAGGTAAAGCTCGCGCAGGTGTTTCATCTCTCGGAACGTATCGGGCGGCAAAGCCACCAATTCGTTGTTGGCCAAGTCCAACTTTTGTAATGTCTCAAGGCCAGTGAAAGCCTCGTCCTCGAGAATATTGAGATTGTTTCCATTTAAATAGAGAGTCTTTAACCTCGTTAGTTGTCCGAAAGCAGTGGTTGGAACGATGGTGAGGCTGTTGTGAGAGAGATCAAGCGTTTCAAGAGGCAGCCGGCAAGACCGTAAATCTTGAGATGCAAAACCAAGGTCCATGACGTCTTGCAAGTAATTTCTCGATAAGTTTAGTGACTCGAGACTGTCTAATGAGCAAAAGACAGAGGCTGGAAGCGTCCACAAATTGTTTTGCGTAAGGTTTAGTTGCTTCAGATGGTTCAGACCGGTAAAGGCGTCCTTCTCGAGTTCCATCATCATGGCTGACCATTCAGAGTTATGGGTACAAATCGTGAGACTCTCGAGGTTACTCAGCCCCGAAAAGGCCAAAGAAGGCACCTTGCGAATCTTGCAGAACTCGAGCTCGAGATTGATCATATTAGGCAGGTATCCGAAATGATTTGTCTTCAGGAAGGACTCATAAAAGAACACATCTGAGCAACGGACTCGGATACTAGCCAAGTCCGGCTCCCCACTGAATCGGGACGAATTCTGCGAGTTTAACGTCCTCATCTGACAAACAATGGACGTCTCGTCCTCGGCCAATGAACAACTGGGTTCCCCATTGGCAGGTGGGGGGATCGATATCCCAAACAACGTGGCCAAAAGGCCCACTGACCACCAAGGCCAGAGTTTACTTCGTTTCCTTCGCATTGTGCATGGAAGGGAGGCCTTTGAAGGGTCTCTAAAGACCAAAAACGAGACCTTGCTTGCCAAGTCTCCTTTTCATCATGAATCCCGCTCACTCACACATTCACTTAGCGGGGTCATGGTTTGGTCTAAACCCTGGGATTGCTTAATCACAATTTCATTTTGATGCACGTTCAAACTCATTCAACCTGCCAGTTCTTCAGTCTGGATCGAATCCAGGTCTCATCAACACTTGAAACTTCTAAGCAAGATGAAAACCACGGCCAAGAAGTGATGCTCAACACACTCAGCTTGACGTCTCACATTGAACTGAAGATCAAGTCGAAACAGCTGGACAGCCATCGAGCTCGGACTGGCCTTAAAAGCTCCTATAACCTCATACGTGCGTACATCATGAGGCCAGAGTAGAGCGGGAGAGAACGACGTGAACTCCTTGTCCGTGTTCTTCAATAGCACTCACTCTCACTCGCGCAAGTAAACCAAGGCGCAAAGCTGAGCTGCGGAGAGTCGCGCTGACCGTGAACGACGCGCAAATAGCCGTTGGTGAGAAAGAGCAGGCCTCGAAAGACTGGGGTAGGATTAGTGATATGGAGATGGAAAAGAATGAATCTTGGCCGAGCCGGGAGAAATCATTGGAGAACGTCTTCGTCTCAATGACTGAATAGATGGATGGAGTCAGTGTCTGAATCCGTTCTTCTTTGATGATCGTTCCTTTGCGCACCGATGCACAAGTGCTTCATCGAACGCAAGACACTGGATCAGTTGGGCACATCATCGGCCACAGATTGCGCGAAAATCTGGCATGGACACGTGAATTTGAAGGAGATAAATGTGGTTTTGTAAATGCGGAAATTAATCGTGATTTGATTGTTTACTTGATTCTAGGCTAATAATGACAAATTTCAGGGTGATCAAATTGGGTAGATAAATAATATTGTATACTTGTGTTCTAACTAATTTTAATTTAGGCACGCCTGAGTACCTAGAAAGGCGTAATCTTGCGAAAATATAGTCAAAAAAGATGTAAAAGCACGCAGTTCATGTAAATTAAATCGTTTTAGAGAGAGTAAATATCTATTTTAAGTTGAACTTGATTGAAAATAATCTGACCCTGAACTTTGGTAGACTAGTTGCTCGTGTTTTATTTCTTCAAAGGTGGGCATATATAAGTAACGGGCTAAAACATGATTCGGTTTAAATTTCCAATTATGTTACAAGTACTGAAATCAAACTTATGCAAGCACCACATAAAATGAAGATATGTAAATATTTTTATTTAGAAATATGTGTGCTTCTATTGAATCTGTGTCGAAAAAGATTTTTGTTAATAAATTTGACTCAATCCGTATTTCCATCACGTAAGTTTAAATCACTGCCAATGATAAATATTTTACAATTGCCTTTGCTCTACAATCTGGTCTCGCCTAAAAGCTTCCAGTTCGGTAAAGGCCACAGATCTGTGGTTAATTTTTCACTAGGCTTTCAGCCTCTCACAAAAAAACTTAAAGAATTTCAAGTTCACAATTCAAACTTCAAGGAACAAAAAAAATTATAACGCTTAAAGACAAAAATGGAAACCCAAAGTGCAATACAATAGAATTTTGAGTAATAATGGAAAACATTCGAGCTAATTGTTTAGAGCATCTTAAAAGTAAAATCAATTTATCGGGCATTTTTACAATAAAAGTGACACATCATTTAACATGTCTTGAAATTGTGCAATGATGTATTTTAGGAGGATTTTTTTTCATCCGAATGCTTGTGTAAAAAGGTGAAATTGAGAATGTCTAGTATGAGTTGGTATTACTGGTAAAAGCAAATTGAAATCCACTTCATGAGTGACAAAAAAGATTTATTGCATATTCGGACAAAGATTGTGGAATTTCTTCGTTGCATCTAACTGGTAACAATTTTTTTTTACTGGATTGCAATGTTTGTAGTTAATTCAGCATTTGAAACTTTGAACTTTCGATCAAGACTTCCAACAGGGTTTAAAATTGATGCACATGCCCTTACGACATGTTCTCAGGCTCATAAGAAGCAAATTTATTTGATAAATTAGATTTCTAAAAGTCAATTTGGGTCCTTGGCCTTGCGGTTAAGCCATGAAAAGGGTCATAATCCGTCATATTTCTGTTAAAACTATCAACGGCCGATCCGTTAGCTTAAGATGATTGAAAAGATTCTGTGAGTCAATTTGAAGCAAAATTAGAAGTTGGAGCGCTTCAATATTGCCTTCAATTTTCGTAATCATTGATCTCACTCTGGACTCTTTCCATCGTTCATTCTTTGACCAAAACATTCTTCTCATTCTCTTCAGCTTGATCAAATAGTTTTTCCTCCCTATCACCATCATCATCGTCTCCATCATCTCACCACCATCTTTTTCTATTCGTTTGCGTGCTTGGAACCCATTCAAGTTTTAATTAGAGACACATTCTTATCGACAACACTTGTGTGAGCGACCATGATGCTCTTGGCGGCCAATGATTTGGAATCATAGGTCGCTTGTGTGACGCTTTTGAGGCCGTTTCTTGTCTCAATCATCTCTTCAAACTTGGCATTCATGGTCTTCACAGATGAGAAGAAAAAGAAGATGAGTAAGAAGTGCCAATTAATGACCACAACAAAGGACCTCGTTCAATTTGGCCTCGTCAGTTTGCGGGATTATCAGTTCATCAGAGCCCAAACTTGAGGCACACAGGGTAGAATCAGGGCCGAGTTAGTATCAATCTTAGACAAGACTTCGTGGAGAGAGAGAGATCCTCAATTATTCATGTGCATCAAGTGATTAGGATCTTCTAAGTAGCTTGGCAATTCTGCTTCCAAGAGCAGCCCTTGCTTAGTTAGGGGTTTGGACGTTCTTGATGAAGACTGAAGATATTTCGGGATGATGATGGGGTGGAGATGTGGATGAAGAGGGTGGGTTGTGATGGTTTTGCCCTAATCCTTCTTAGCGGACTTGGTTTGGCTTTGGTTCCTTCTAAGGGAATTACCCTCATCTAATTCTTGATAGATTAACAGTTGTCCACAACGCAGAGAGACACTGAGGCAAGCCGAGAACGAAAAAGAACGAAGAAGAGAATTGCTATAAATCCAAGCTATGTGATTCATTCCTTGTATGGATATATAGATGTACTCAAGATTAGGAACCAATCGAGAATATCAGTATGAAAATGGGCTAGATCTGTGCTGCTTCAATCTGCGGTTTAATAAATCATTGCATGATCTTGCTAGCTGTTTTTGTCACGAATGAGTAGATAAGTTTTTCAAAATGCTTACATATCCAGGATGGAGGTTGAAGTATCAGGCCACATCTTATCTGTTCTGTGACAGTTCGTTGTTTTTGTCGAAAGAGTCTCCTGCTTCCTCTTTCCCTTCATCTCCGCCCTTTGAGGGTTGCATCCGAAAACAACCCCTAAATTTGTCTCGTTTGGCTCCCTTGAGCCAATGAACCCTCTTTTACAACGAGTTCCTTCATCATCAGACTCTGCAGGATTCTCCTTCTAAGTTTTGCCGCGAGTGCGACTCCTTTCTCGAATTAGTGTGTGTGAATCTCCATAATTTTCAGGAAATGCTCTCAGCTCATCGAGTGTGAAATCAGTAGAAGTCTTACTATGATACCTATGTAATAAGCCTTTGCAATCAATTTACATATTCGTATCCCGTTACAACTTTTCCAGCACAACCGTGCCCACGCATAAAGACCTAAATTGTAGACTTCCACCAGCGTGAACTCCTGCGTGACCGGCTCCAACACCATTTTTGAGGTGGAGATCCTTGTCACTGACTTGTATTGAGACAGCAGCAGTTTTCTGAGAAGGCTAAGAACATGCATTAATTGCAACAAATTGCACCCTAATGACGGTTTTCAATCCAAGTAATTACATTGCGAAGAAGCATAACACCAGGGAATTGGAACACAATCGGTAATGTTTCTAGTCGGTCGGATCAAGTCTTGCTGAAAGCAGACGCGAATGATAGTTCTGAAGTCGCTGATATTTAGATTGATGAGGACGGAAAATGGTGCGACCACATGGCAAAAATCCACGAACAGCATAAATAGATAGGGGTTCCCGAAAGCCTTTAGGGGAACTGTGGTTGTTTGATCTTGTTAGGAAGTGTACTGGATAATAATTATGCAACGGGGGATCAGAGAAACCTCGATTTCAAGAGAGGGAAAGGAGCTCAGTTGTCTTAAGTGTTCCCTTTGAGTGGATATCATATTCGAGATGATAGCTTCCACCATTAGTACCACGTTCTCTCCATCAAACTAATAACTTGGCGACTGTTCCATTCGACGATGATGATTTGTCTCTGGATCCCGAGACTGTTGTTCTGGAACATTCGCCTCCAAGTGAGTGATCATTTTTTTTCTTCTCTATCCCAACCTAACCTTCTTATCAATGTACGTATGAAGTTCCATCAACGGACGTACATATAAAAAGTAAGGACGAAAATGCGTCGAGATGGTGAACTGCACATCCTATTCAAAATTAGGTTCGAGGTTCCAAATGTTCTCAAAAGGTCTCTTTCGTTTGAGATTGCGGACAGTCCTTATGGTGACCGCATTTGCCAAGAAAGGGTTATGGTGGTAGTAGTGCTTCTTTTGAGGCCTCTTTAAAGCGAGCCTTATTCTGGCCCACATCTGAAGAATCTTGTGTCAAATTGACAAGAGCAATCCCTTCCTCTCTTACGTACTGTACATGCACACTTCGCCAAATGGAAAACCACATGAAGCGGAAGTTGTTCCACGAAACAACCTTGAGGGCTTTAACTAGGTTCTAGGTTCTCTTGGAGAAGAAGAGCGAACCAAAGACGACGAGGTCTCTTTGCTCCTCATCTGTGTTGCCCTGTTAACCACATGATTTTGGAAATGCATCAAATCTCCTTTGTAGCCCTTCGTGGTTGGCTACTGCTACATTATAAGAACCCCATGAAAACGTGGCAAAACAACCCAACACCACCTTCATTCCTCAGCGAGTGATGTAGCTCCAAGAAATTTGGAAGTTTCTCTAGCCACGCGGCTAAGATTGATTTGGCAGTAAGTGAATGAAGGGGGGAACTAGGGAAAAAGAGCTCCGCTCCAAAAACACACCACCCAAAAATTATAAACACCTTACAACAAACAGTGCTGTGAAAGAGGGTTACCAAGAGGAATCGAAGTGCATGTTTGTGGAAAAATTCAGTTTCATGGAAAGGTCTGAAGTCTGAACGAGGAATGTGCTGCCCCTAAAGATGTTTTGAAGGGGACCAACATCCGGCTTAGTTTGTCGGACGAAAAGGAAACGGGACGGTGTCTAGAATTCATTGATATGAACTGCATGCATACGCAAGGAATCTTTCAATTTATGGCCCCCACGACCAGGGAGAAATGACTGCAAGCTTGGGGAAGGATGCCTCATCATGGCAAGGGTGGAGTCTTGAATTTCTTTCGATAGAATTCCAAGCATGTGTTAACAGGTTTTTGCCCGGAACTGCGCTATTAATGGCGCGATCTCAAATTACTTCCTTCTCTCCATGAGCAACTTTGCACCTGGAGCGAACAAGATAATCCGAGAAAGAAAGTTGTTGGTTCAGTGGTTTTAGTTCGGCCAACAATTAAAAGGCAGATTCAAATTTCAAGTGCTTCGTCGATTGAATGTGTGAGTGTGCGCGGCAACATCACAAAGACTCCAACGGATATCAGCAATCCTTTGTAATTCAATAACCACGCACTCATGGGCAGGCAAATGGCGTTGCTTTTCCCACTTTTAATGACTTCATTGAGATCGTAGATGGATGATGATGATCATAGCCCTAAACATGGACTGGAAGACAAACACCTCCTCCTTCTTCTTCCATATTGATGGTGGTTCGCATGCTCGAAATTCCACCCAGTCTGCAATTGATGGCGCCAAAATTCGCCGAAACAATTTGTCTCTTGTTTTCCCAGTCTCACTCGTTCAACATCCTCGGCAAGTCGCAAAGCCCAAAGCGAGAGAGAACGAGAGACCCAAGACAAGAGAAATTGAGGGATGTCAACTGCAAAATTACACTGATAAAACCCTGCTTAATGTTTTGGCTCGATCATTTCAAGACCAGATCCGATCACATGTGTTCAATCTTCGGGTGAGCATCATCAGATCAACCAGATTTGAGCCTCAATGTTTTACGTGAAAAATGGCGATTTCGGAAACGAGCCTCTACAAGAGGGTTGGTTAAAACAATCGATCAGTGTTGTTTACACTTGTCTTGCTGGATCAATATCGGAAGAGCGACCAACACGGCAGGACTCTGGCTTGTTGTCATCCATGATCCATCCTTTTCACCCTTTTAAAGTTAGCGCAAATATTATAAGACCATTTCCCATGTTCAGGAACATTGAGAAACTGATTTCGCAAGAGATATCTACGAGCCTTTTTAGCCTTTTAATCGAGATGAGATTACATTGAATGAGCTAATGTGAATATTTGCAAGTTTTCAGATCCGTTATGGTGTTAGAAAGAAAAAAGAATACTGCAAAATGGTTTAGTATTCTAATCCTGAAAAAGGGGCTTAATTGCAAGCTTTGCTTAGCTTATGTACCAAGTCTAGTTACCAAAATTATTGCCGTTCGAAAACGTTATCAAAATAAATCATAAGTAATTGGTAAAAGACGAAAAACCTAAAATGCCAAAACGTATTCCTGAACATTTAATCCTTGCAATTTTCATGCCGACAATGCCAGTCTATGATTGTTTTCGTTCCCTTTTGGCCCAGTGTCCAAATATTATTTGACATAACTGTACCGCTATGTGGTCGAGAAGGAGGGTGGGAGCGAGGGTGGAAAAAAGGGTTTTGCCAGAGACGTCCAGTGAAGTTCATCCGCAAATGTTTTTCTCGGCTCAAAGACCCAGGAGACCGTACGTAGAATGCAGGGGGTGACTTGTGCATGTCAAATTTTTGTTTGGTTTGTCGTGGATTTCTGTGAGAACGAAACACTTGACAGATCCCGCGAATCAATTGTCACATTGACGTTCCTTGTTCTAGCGCACATACAAGCTAAACCATTTGGCAAGGCATTTTCTCGGTATGACTTTTCAAAGTGTGTTTGTACCAACCGATTTAGAATCCCCGCTGAATTTGACTTTAACCAATGACTACATTGAACACGCACACGTTCTCTTGGATGAGTCAGACAGGGCAATTGATGGTTGATGGATTGGCTAGTCTTTAAATTATCATCAATGACAATCCATGTACATGGCAGCCACGCCTAGATATCACTCTCGCAGCATGCTCCAAACGACCCCACTTTTTACACTGAAAACACCAACAGACCCCAAAAAAAGAAACCATGGACAATCAATCCTATTCAAAGAGATTAGGTTCCAATTCAGGGACCAAAACATCCTTGGAAGATATTCGTTTCGGAGCAAATACTTGGAGGATGAAAAAGTAAAATGTTAAATGCACATCTCACAAGGTTGCCTCTTACCACATCGGCAAACTCAACTAGTACGTAGGTACGTAGTATGCATGGGGAGGAGTCTGCCAAAGTCGAGTGAGACCCCAAAATGGGGGACAGAGACAAATCGGGCCCCCACCAGGGAAGTGATGGAGCCTGGACTCAATTTCAAAACAATTTGTTGTCCACTGTGCGCTTTTAGCAATGCATTGTTGAATACGTATCTTTGGAGCAGACGAACAAGGCATGGTTTACTGGCTTGTATAATGCTCCTATTGGCACCTTTGTGCATCTAGATGATCTCACTTGAAAAGCCAAGAAACAATGGTCAACGATGCTCACTGCAATGTTTTCTATTTTCCAGCCGCTATTTGTGGTTTTTGCAAGACTAGCATATTTCGAGTAAGAGCTGAGCCATCTCAAACTAAATATATTCAATATCCAAAGTGAATCAAATAACTGGAACAAGTGTTACGAATTCTCGCAGTGTCATTGGTCAAAAAGTCCATTATTGGGACCACTGATTGCCCAAGTTGCAAAGTTGCAAGTTATCTTTGTTGAAATCTTGCCCTAAAGGACTCTTGTTTCGGCTTATTTAGTGTTGTTCGTTTCATGTTGGACCCGTAATCTGTACTGTAGATACGGTTTCTTTCTCGATTTTCGAGATGTTCCCCGTCCATTATGCAGGAAGGAGAGAAAGAGCAGGTAGGCACCTTTGACTCCGAGCTCAATTGTCTTCAATGGTGTAATTAAAGACAACATGAGACTTCAAGAGTATAGTGACCTCTGATTCAACTGAATTTTGCCTCATGAGAACCCATAAACTAAAGATCCTCTCCTCACTGGACGCCCATTTTGTCACGGTTTACTTATTCTAAAGCCAGAAGGTAGAAAGAGCAAAGGACGAACAAGTGGCCCAAAGAACTCGGCTTGAGCGAAGATCCTTCAACAAAACGAGTCAATATTTGATGAGATGGAAACAAGGTGCTTGGTTAAACAAGCATAATAAGCTCTTCCGTAGCTTTGTTCTTACACTACACACTCCATCTAGTTATCTTGCGAGTCGGTGGAAATAATCTTTACAAAACACCTCCTCCCTACCCCATTCTTTGTCCGTGTTTTGTTGAACATTTGATTACGGTAAATGATGTCAAATCCTGGCGCAAAAAATGCCGGAAGGCGAAAGCTTTTAAGGAACTACACTAAAGAGACATGGATCAAATTACTGTAAACATCATCTTCCTCGGTTTTCTTCCCATCAGCGACTTTGCCCTCCCCTGAGTGGAACACTCCAAGCACGAATGGAGCGATGGATGGATGAAGTTGCTCCATTTTGCCCCTGAGGAATTGCTCATCGACTTTCTTGGACAAGTTTCGGATAATTTTTGCCTCTGAATGACTACTCTACAATATTACAGCACTTGTTGGATGGTCAATGGCCTCTTGGTAGTATACTGTATGTCGAAGCTTGAGCATGCACCGCATACTAATGGTCATTTCCTAAAGCTTCCAGAAGATCTAAGAGACAAATGAATCCACCCAAAAGACTCTAACGATGAAACAGTGAACCCCAAAAAGCTTGGCCTACTCCCAACGAATTTCATCCTTCTTTATTGACATTGGGGGACACAAGATATCTGTTCTTCACATTTCCTTTTTGTCATTCAAGCAATCCATATCAGTTGGCAGTTTTAGCACACGACCGAAATGTAAATTTGCTTCCATTTTCCCGGCAAAAAATTGTAAAATGGAACCGAATCAAAAGGCTCTTTTCTCGGTTTGAAGCAACCCACTAAGATTCCCAAAAGAAACCTGATTCTTTCCAAGTCAAGACATGCTTCGCATCAGACAATAATACTGTTGTTCGGAATAAGAACGCGTCTTTCACTAGCTTCTTGCGAGTTTCTAACCACATGCGCTCGATGTATCATGCATACAGTTCGGTTTAACTTACAGCTAGAGTATCTTCAACGAGCATGTGCATTGAGACACGGTGAGAGAAGGGGACCGAAATTTCCATGTAAATGCCTTTCTTTGTCAAAGTCTTTGTTTTCACAGTAAAGTGTGTAAATATGTTCTCTTTCTTTCTTCTTGTGGAATAGATGGATGGGGTGGGGACTTTGAAGTATTGGCTTGAGGAAGCTAGTCAATGATGATGAAGAAGAGGAATAAGTGAGAGAGAGGGGAAAGGCCTCCTTGTTCTCAAGATGTTGAATATTGCCCAATGTAGAGGAAGAAATACACAGAGAAATAGAGGAAATGCCTCATTATTCATAAGTGAATTACGTCCAAAAGAGTTTAAAGGCGCAATAAGACATTAGTGATAGTATGATTTGATTTTGTGACCGAAGTAGTCGCGATGTTCTTATAACAACTGTCTGAGTTTGCGTATCCAAAAAAATGAGAGAGTTGTTCTAAAGGTGTCAATGTGTCACAAGTGTGTGTTAATAAACCACTTTAAAGAAGCAACGGTAATTATTCTTTTACGTTTCGTTTACATCGCAGCCACGGCTTTGATCATGCCCTCTCAAACTGAGCTTCCATGCTTGTCATTCATCACAGACTGGTTTCAAATGGTAGAATTAGAGGAGCCTCAATGTTGTTCACTCAGCTTGATAATCACTTTTCCAGCCAAAGGCTTCTTTCTTCAGTTCATCCATCCAGTCTAGACCTCGAGAGAGAGAGAGGAGGAAGTTTTTATACCAACACTTTTTGTCAGAAAGAAATAGATGCCTGGCGACAGATCACGTCAACGTGATACCCTCCTAATCCCTTGAAATTATCAACACGTCATAAGGGAATCAAAATATTGAACCCATCATGGATGTTGAGTGTCTATTCCGTGTTCACTGGATGGATGGAGTCGAGTCATTTCATGAGGAATTGTTCATCAACCTGGTTTTTAGCATCGACCGTTCAAGCATTTTGCCCATATAAAGCGAATCCGAACGCATGAAAGACCCAGAGTCTCATCTATATTTACCTGCTCTTTGAGAGACTGATAATGATCTGTTCAATTCGTTTGGGAGTGCTCTCTGGGTCTCTTGCTCTCCCGAGATTTTGATCACGCTCATTGATTGCCATTGGACGTCCTGGTAGTCATTCAAGCTCTCTGCAGTTTCTGTAGTAGTGAAGATTCGATGGTTGTTCCATGGTTGTGTATGCGGGTGAACAAGCAGCTGAATCACCTTTTTCATCTGTCCATCAATGTGGCACAGGCTTGTCGAGGCTCTAAGTAAGTGAGTGAGTGAGTAAGGGAGCGAGCTGGAATCATCATCACCAAAATCCAGACTAGAATCAGGATGAACGCCACTCAACTCTCAATTGACTCCATTGTGGATGATCCGAGATGGTTTTTAAAAGGGAAATGCCCTTGCTGAACATTCCCTTGATCATAGCCCAAAGGGAATACTAGAGTGGACTGACTAACTTCGATTAACGCGACAATGGGGCGCTCAATATCGATGATTTCTTCTCAGAATCTCCAATTGGAAGAATCGACTCTCTCCATTACACACTCAAAAACAAGTCTGGTCTAAATACTTCCTTATCCAGTGATTCTAAATTCATCTCTTTCGAATCATCCTTCAATCGTGACATGACACGAAGTTTTTGGTATCTCAAAATGATGTGAATTGGCTCTTGATCTTCATATGACATCTAGTTTGCTGGGCGCTCTCATATAGGCATGAATCCCCTACTCGGTTCTCCACCCGAGAGCCTCATCAGCCTCCTCGAGTGGGTGGAGACCGTTTTAAGACATGACAGACAACAACTCACTATGATTACGACTGACTCTCAAGCCTCCAAACCCTCTAGCAACCAACCAACCCTCATACCGTTGTTCTATATACGTACAGTATGTGCCACACTCTGTACTAACAGGCACTTGTGTTGATGATGAGGGGTTCCATGCCACTATCAGAATGACAATCTTAATAAGGGAGAGGGAAGGAGGGAAGAAGGCCAGAATATGGAACGCCTAGGGGAAATTTTTACTGGCACGCTGGAGCCATGGGGTCAATAGTAATTCGGACACCAAGGTTTACATTTCTGGGGTAGGGCCTCATGCTTGGCAGTACTCTTGACTTAATCATCATCAACAAACAAACATTCGCAGAAAGGCTATAAACCCATGGAACGAGCCTGAGAAGAACGTGTTATTGATCGGCCATGTCAGAGAAACTTCAGGCAACGGATTCGTGATGACTTGATTCCCTTTGACGTGCCTACGTATTTCTCATTGGCTCTATGTCTGTTTGGGGAAATACAGATTGATTGTTATGGCAAATTGAGTTGTTCACATTTGAAAATACCAACATTTGGCCAAGCAAATCGAAGGAAAAATATCATCAAGCAGGTGCTCTTTTGTCCACAAGAGCATTTCCAGATTTCATTAACAGGTTTTTTTCTGAACTTTTCAGTAGTCTAGAAGAGAACAAATGATCACGTTAATTGGGGTTTTACCTTCATTAATTGTTCTTCTCATTTCCTGCCATGTTTGTGGGGGAATCAATTATACCAAACCCTTGCATGGAGGGAGATTCTTGCCGTTCCAACCACTATTTGAATACATGTCGGAGTTAGTAGAAAGTGCGAAACAGTATGAAAAGCTGTCAGTCGTTGAAGTGGAAGGAAGCTTTCTGGTTTTGGTGGCACAGTTTCGAACATTGGCGATTGCTAACAGTCTGTTTATACTCGTAATTTCAAGGCGTGTACATCCACACATCCACACACGTTGCAGACAGATAGACAAGGAGAGCCATACTTGGTACACAACGGTTTGGATGATTTACTCGTCACACTTGGTTGGTTCCGGAGTTTAACAACTTGGCAGATTCTCGTCGAGCTTTGGAAAAGAAAAGTACACAAAACGTTGAAAGGAGTCTAAGGTACATTACATTTAGATACACTAAAAATATGAACTGATCATTAAGTTTTGGACTGACCCCGATGTAAGTTTGTTCGACTGAGATTTTGGGTGGATGTTTTCATTTGGATATAGGTGTATCCGATATGAACTAAATTTGCTTACATTTTACTCCGTGTCTGTGTCTCTTTATGAATGTTAAAGATGCCACGTCAAGTACCTCCATCCGCTAGACAAATTGATATTTCCGGCATTACGTATAAGAGGCAGGGTAGGCGGAGCTCCATCCACGTCCGTCTCGTTAGACCAACTCCAATCTTCGTGGTATAATTAGACGCACAGGTGATGGTTTGAATCCATTGATGTTTTATTACCTGATGGAAGACCATCATCCTAATTCACACAATTCCCGGTCTAATTATTATACTACCAAATCTCTCTAAATGTAGTAGCCCTCTCCCACACAGCATAATTCCGCTGAGTTAATGCTATAAAATATCTAGCTCGAGATATTGCCATGTAAGTAATATCTACTTGCTAGTTCAGGGTGTAGCTTGTTTGTTTCTTTCATTTTAGGTATTCTTGAGTTAAAGCCCCGAAAAACTCCAACTTCTAGTGACAAACTTGGATAGTGGTTGTCGAAGTAAAATATTCAATTAATCCAGTTTTAAGGAACACCATCTCCATTAATTGATTTTTAACAAGTTGATCATGTAGTTGAGGAAAGTTACACTTTGATTCAATTTTTTGATTGGTCAATTGGCGAAATCAAGTAAATCTGAGCATGCTACGTGTAAAGGCGCAAAATCAAGAATTTCACAAGTCAAAGCTTGAAGTAAGAATTCTATCCGGCAACAAGAACACTACTTTTAACACGAGTCTTTTCTAATATCAAAGATACCATGAACTTAGGTCAGCAACAAACGCCACATCAGAGTGTTGTTATTTCCAGACTTGACTTACACTTAACAAGTGTGGGTACCAGTCGACTAACTAACAGCATACTACAAGCTATTGCTAAAGCTTCCTACGTTTCCTATGATATTTCTTAAACATTTGAAAGGATTCAACTCCCAAAAATCTAAAATATTCAATTGGAGGTGCTGACACAGGCTTTGGGAAGCAATTGGGCCCACTAAAAAATGAGACTACTAAGGTTCATATGCCATTCAATATGATATTATTGTGTTTATTTGCCATTGTATGTGCTATTTCAAGCGTTTTAATTATGATTGATCATGGACTGAAAAGAGTTTGATTATCGTTTGCAAAAAGCACACGAAATCATAAAACCGTTGTCTGACATTTCCACAAAGACAAAAGTCGAGGTTTCGTGAAAATATACCTCATCCCCACATTTCCTTTCCACGAGTCAACCACACGTTGATTCCAAAAATATGCTTTACTCAATTAATTTATGCAAAAAACCACAAGGCATCAAATCAATTTTAGGTCAAAAACATTGCCTCTTCTTTATGCTCCAATCAACCTTATTTTAATTTTGGCTTTGCGGAATGATTAAAGCGCATACTCTGAACAACCTGTACCTAGTCCCATTCTTGTGAATTACAATTGGGGGAAGTCAAGGCTTTTATAATGAATTATAATACGCTTTTCTTGATTGATTCCCTGTTTAAGACATCTTTAATGTTCGGTATCTTTCGTGAAATTTCGTATATTTAAGTTTAAAACACGCAAAATTTGTCCTAGCCTTGGTTTAAAATCTCCCAACTACTCCAGCGCCGGTAGTTGAATCACTTTCCACGTCAGCGTAGCAAACGAGAACAAGACCGAGGGAGCTGAAAGTCAGTGTCTTCGTAATCTGTGATTATCCTCAAATTTTGCGCTTTATCCGGCTAGATGGCGTCTTCAGCTCGAACAACAAAAGACAAAGAGTTTGTTGTTAGATTTTAACATCACGGTTAGCCTAAAAGCATGTGGGAGAAAACGAGTGACGCGTTAAGATGGTCCAAAGGTAAGGACAATTTGTTTTTTCAAAATCAGCAACCTTACGATTTTTTGTAACAAACACCAACGTTAAGCATATTTTGTCTCGATCACTGAAATTCTGCGAGACTTTGCTCGAAATGTGTATTTTCCACGTACTTTTTAGGACCTTTTCAAAGAGTTAATAATGTTTTTTTAACTTCTAGAATAATTTGTTTAAAACAAACTGCGGAAGCCAAAGTTTGAAGAAAGGCAAACTTACAAATACAAACTTTCGGCCAGAATTGCGACCGAAAATTGGGCCAAATTTGACATTTTTATTTAAAAAAGTGATTGATTATAAGCGACAGAATGGGGAAAAAACAAAAGTGAATGACAGATTGACCCGCTTACGTGGGCTAGTTTCCTTCGTTTCTTACTGCTCTCTCTTACAAACGACAGTTTACACTAGTAAAAAGCGAGAAAAGGGCATCCCTCTCATTCACACAATCCCAACTAATCACGCGCTTTTTCATTCTCAAGATTTGGTGGCACTGCCTCCAGACTTGACTACAACAACGCTGAAAGAAAACTTCCACCCAGAAGAACGAAAGACACCACGACACACCACGACTTTTATCCCATTATGAGAGAAACCAAGAAGGTAAGAAGTCGCTGAAAATTTCCCCCGAATCCGGTTCCATCCCTAACTTCTGACTTGTTCCCCGCTCGCGTTCCAGATGGCCGACGAAAATAAGCCCGAGCCGATCAAAGTGAACAAATGGGACGCGTCCGTGGTCAAGAATGCCTTGGATGATGGCGTCAAGGAGATGTTGATCAGTAAACGAGGATTCGAAGAGGATTATACGCTCATCGACCGTCGTCTTTGGATTTGTAGCATCGCCGTGGGCGTGGCCATGTTCGCCTTGGTTTGGGACTATCTCCATCCATTTCCTGCCTCCAGGTACAGAGAGAGATTGGGGTAAATTTTCGTGGTTAAGATGGATTTGTGGACCTTTGATGTTGGATTTCAGACCGATTTTGATTGGATGTGTGGGCGGATACTTCTTTTTGATGGGCGTTTTGACGCTGTATACCACGTATTTTGAAAAAGGCACGTTTTTAGTGGCTCAAGAGCGCAATCCGGCCGGTTTGGACCCGCCTTCGCGATGGGAAGCCTCTTCGCACATGGAAAAGTAAGTGCACAAGCAAGGCCAATTCTATGTAATTAGGGCTTGAAATCTATATTGTCGTAGAGCTTTGTTTCGATTATTTCTTTGGCAGAATCATGTGTTTCGAATTCAATTTAATCGAGCTAAATTGTGTTACAGCTCTTTTCTGGAATACTCTGTTTTTACTCTAAATGTGACGAACGAAAATACGGAAGGAAAGGAAACACTTGATTAGCAAATAGGATAAGAGTAAGATGGAAGAGTTCAATGGCATATAATTTCAGAGAATGTACATAATACTTGTCAGCAACCGAAAGTCATCTTAGAAATGTGTTGAGAGACTTAAAGTCATTTTTGAACATCAGTTCTTCGGGCCAATTTTTAGTTAGGTATCGCTAACCACTAATTGGATATTTTTCCGGTAAGCAAAGATGTTTCAAGTTTTTGATCTAATGACAATCCCTTTTTGAGACCGAATTACTTACAAACATACATGATGGCGCAAGGACAGAAGTCACCACTTATTGTACCAAAGCGAATCCAAAATGTTGAACCTCAAAGTTAACCTAGCCCTTGCACTAGAGGCATTTAAAAGAAATTTAAGACTTTATATTTACAGGTTAATACTTACAAATTGACCTCTCTCAATGTTATTCCATCATAGATTCGATGACATGTACCAACTTGTTTTGACTGTTTGCGATGGCCAGGATCAGAAAAGTCGAACGGCTTCCTTCAATCGTTCTTGTGGAGATTTCATTGACGAAAACGGAGTGGTTTGTTTAGATTTGGTGGAATCGGCGGTCGATGAACTTGCCCGGAGTTTGGAAAGTGGCAAGAAGGACTCTTAAACCTTGGGTCAGAAGAACATGAGCTCATGCTTCGAGATCATGTTTCATGAATTCATAAGTATTCACCGTTCTTGTTGTGTTCCCTCTCATCCTATCAACGGTTATATTCATTGAAATATACTGTCACAAATGTGGTGATGTTTTACCAAATTGTTTATTTAATTGATTTGTGAATTGATACTCTAGCATAAAGAAGGACAAAGGTAATATTCAAGTTTTAGTGAATTGCATTGAAAATAGTACTAACAGTTATTACCAGCTTGGAAGGCTACAAGTCCCTGAGGAAATTTCTGAGGATTCGATATTTTTTTTCCATATACCACGAAATTTTTCCTATTTTGGTTAGGCATCTTTTTATTGCAATGATAGATTCGCCGGAAAAGATTTTTTTTCGGATTTTTTGTCAAAAACAAGTTAAAGACTGAAATAATAATATTAAAGTCTTCAGTCTAAGTTCATCTTAAAGAGACTCTCTAACCATTTACATAACTTGTTCCTAGTTAAAGATATGTTGTGTCCTTTGCTTGAAGGCCCCAAGAAACTTGTTCAATATCCTTGATTCTGTTAAATCCTTCCATGAATTGTTTTTCTCCAATGTCAACGAGTTAGATTAACCCTGCTCACAGGGCAACGGGGATTGAAAGTGGAAGAAAAAATGGTACACCGTGTGGAAACTATCTGCTAATTTGACAATTTTACAGCAACTTTGGCAGTGCCGAACGGAAAATAAATCTCAACCCTGTCTCGATCAGCTGACTGACTTGCCAAGCATAAACACGACTGTCACATGTCAACATGTCACCTTGGTTTGACTTAAAGCCTTAATAGTTTGACTGAACTCGTTTCTCAAACATTCTTGACCTCCTTTCAACATGACAGTCTTAGCGCGGGTGATTACAGGACCGTCCCGCCTCCTGTCCCGCCCCTCACATTGTCTCCCGCATCATTTCACGGCTCAACGAAGCGCCTTTCTGCCTAAAAAGGCCTTACGTCCCGCCCCCGCTCCTTTGGCTCCGCCTCGCGCTTTCGGCTTACTTTGTCAATGGGTGCGACAATGTTTCCACGGGACGGGTACGGGTCTCTCGGCCACGAATATACCCAAATCCTCGGCCAAAGTCTCGGGCATGGACATCTTGAAGGCTATGTACGCCAATGTCTGGCCCAAAGACCAAGTCGAAATCCGGAAGAGGGTGGTTTTGGCCTTGGGATTGTTGGTGGGAGCCAAGTTGTTGAATATCTCCGTGCCTTTTGTATTCAAACACGCCATTGATCACTTGAACGCGATCACCAATGGAGCCTTGAATCTGGACACGGCCGAAGGCACGATCACAACCGTGGCCTTGGCCTTGATTTTGGGCTATGGAATGGCTCGAGCGGGATCATCGTTCTGTAATGAGATGCGGAATGCGGTCTTTGCCAAAGTAGCGCAACATAGCATCCGCAAGATCGCGCAAAATGTGTTCAAACACTTGCACCGTTTGGACTTGCAATATCATTTGGGTCGTCGAACGGGAGCCTTGTCCAAGACCATTGATCGTGGATCTCGCGGAATAGCCAGTGTTCTAAACGCTATTGTGTTCAATATCTTTCCCACCATTCTCGAGTTGAGTCTCGTTTGCGGCATTTTGTCTTGGAAATGTGGCCCGCAATTTTCATTGGTGGCATTGGCTTCGGTGGGCATGTATGCGGTTTTTACCCTCAGTGTGACTTCGTGGCGCACCCAATTCCGACTCAAAATGAATCGGACGGATAATGATGCGGGTAATCGGGCGATTGACTCCTTAATTAACTATGAGACGGTGAAATATTTCAATAATGAAGCCTATGAGGCCAAGGAGTACGACAAACATTTGGCCGTGTTTGAGAAGGCCTCGCTTAAAACCAGCGAAAGCTTGGCCATGCTCAATTTTGGCCAGAACCTCATCTTTAGTTCGGCCTTGACCACGATCATGTTGTTGGCGGCTCGCGAAATCACCGCCGGAAACATGACGGTCGGAGACTTGGTCATGGTCAATGGCCTCTTGTTCCAGCTTTCTGTCCCGTTGAATTTCCTAGGCTCCATGTATCGCGAAATGCGGTTGGCTTTGACCGATATGGAGGTAACTTGAAATTGCTGTGGTTCCTTTTGATATGAATATCATGGACATTTCATCATTTATAGGTCATGTTTGAGCTGCTCAAAATGGAGCCTAAAGTCCAGAATAAAGTGGGTGCTTCAGCGGTATCGATTACGGCTCAAAATGCGTCAATTACATTTGAAGACATTCAGTTTCAATATCAAGAGGGCAAGAATATCTTGAACGGACTCAGTTTGACCGTGGAACCAGGCAAACGAGTGGCCATTGTCGGTGGATCGGGTTCGGGAAAATCGACCATAATCCGTTTGTTGTACCGTTTCTTCGAGCCTAATCAGGGTCAGGTGTCAGTGGCTGGTCAAAATATCCAAGGCATGGACTTGGATAGTCTCAGACGAATCATCGCGGTGGTTCCGCAAGATTCGGTGCTTTTCCATAACACAATCCGACATAATATCGCTTACGGAAATCTGGACGCCAGTGACGATCAGGTGATGGAAGCGGCCAAGATGGCGGAAATTCACAATTCCATCCTGAATTGGCCCAATGGCTACGAAACCCAAGTGGGAGAGCGAGGTCTGAAGCTTTCCGGAGGTGAGAAACAAAGAGTGGCCATTGCCAGAGCCATTTTAAAGGACACGCCCATATTAGTGTTTGACGAAGCTACCTCATCTCTGGATTCAATCACAGAGAACAGTATATTGAAGGCATTGGATAAGGCCACCAAAGGTCGAACTTCGATTATCATCGCCCATCGGTTGTCGACCGTGGTAAATTGCGATGAGATATTTGTCCTTCATCAAGGTCGAGTTGTGGAAAGAGGAACGCATCGCTCACTTCTGAGTAAACCCAGCTCGATGTATCGAAATTTGTGGGATTCTCAACACGCGGTGCTAACGGACAACGAAAATATTATTCCAGATAGTAGACAAGGCTAATTATTTGTTACTCCCCACGTTGTTCAAAGGAAGCGAAATATTATTTACATTTTATTCCCTGGCTTTCAGGATATTCGAATGATTGAAAGATACTGATTGGTATAGAACACGTCTCGATTCATATCGCACTCATGATCTCGAAATGGTCGAAGGCCATGAAAGGGATTGAGCTCTTTATCCACCAAGATGTCAAAGCTCTTGCCGGTGTCTTGCATAGATTTAAGATCTTTCACAGCCTCACTATGGCAATAAGAGGTGAATATGAGAGGCACAGAAGCATGTTGAATGAGGTACGGCAAAGAATCTCTCCAGGTCTCTTCACTATGATTGGATTCATTTTCATGGAAGCCGCAATTGAACACTGCCACCAAATCCGGGAGTGTGTAGTCATGAGATTCACAATACTCTTTGTAAGGACTCTTCCGGATCTCGTAGTTCATTTCCCGTCCCAAATCTTGACACTCGGCACAAGCCCCCAATTCTTCGACAATGCCTTCCGGTTCTTCGGGTGCCAATTCAGGACCGATAAAGATGATATGAAGACGAGAGCACTTGGGGATTTGATGAAGAATGTACTCCCATCGTATGATCCCCACCATTTCCACCACGTTCGAACCCACTAAATGAATAGTCAACTCATCCACAGTAGGAAGTGTCTTACCTCCTCTCACCGACGTTTTTTCCATCCCATAAAGCAAAGTCATAGGTCCACTCAATCGATCGGTCAGAAACCGCATTCGGATTTGTTCCGCGGGGGGCAGAGTCCTCATTTCCACATTTTTGATCTTCTTGAAATCCTTCTGGATCTGTTTCCACGCGTTATCTTCCAGAGGTTCATACTTGAGCTTGAGATTATGAGGAATGGGCGGGGCAGGAATGCCAATGGTGCTTTCGTACTGATCACAAATCATGTTGTACAAGAGCTCTGGACAAAGAGAAGCGTGATTATCTTGATCCTGACTTCGATGTTGCTCCGAGCAATACGTCACGCCCAAGCAATCAAAGCAATCGTACATCTCATTCACATGGGCCAAATGGCACACTCGACACGCCCGAGGAAAGAGGAACATTTCCTTTTCCCAAACTTCCAATTCGCCCAAAAGAATATCGGCCGTCATGGCCGCGTTTAACCTAGAATACAATATGGCATGATTAGTCTGAACTCTGTTTTTACTCAAAAACACCTGTGAATTTACTTGAAAGTAGACCAATTTCGCTTGGGATCGTCTTGAGCTTCAGTAGCTTCTCCTGCAGCAAAAAAGAGCTCGGATCCCACGGCTTCTGCGGCTGAGCTCAGATAATGGCAAAGCCGTTTATGTTGCTTCCAATGGGATTTTTGATGAGCCGGGCCGCAATAGAACATGCTGTGACAACGAGAGCACCGTTTTAAGGGCTGACTGGGCGTGGCTGGGGTGTGGCAAACCATACAACTGCCCCAGTGGTAGTGAGGGAATGTCAGGACGGGTGCACCGTCATCAAAGCCCGCCTCCGGGTTCATTTTTGTTGTCTAATGTCTATGAAGTAGTGATGGGATTCAATCTGATTTCAATCTGTTCAATCTTTTAGGGCTCCCATCAATACCATTGATCCAATGCAAAAGTAGTGAGTAAAAACTTTGCTTGATCTTGATGGCACCCCTGATTTGAAGTCTTCAAAAACAGGGTCACTTTTTGGATTTTCTCTATGAACGAACACATTTTTCAGAGAAGTAACAAGTGTAGTGTTTTGCGTGAATCGGCAGTCACAACGACGTTGCGCGCGCAAAAAATGATTGAACAGATTGAAATCAGATTGAACTCCATCAGTACTATGAAGTGAAACTATTTGGTAAACGAGGGATGATGATTTCAGGTTTGCTTCTGTCGTTGTATATGATTGGGTCAACTTTATTGCTGATCGGAATTGCTTGTGGGTAAAAGTGACAATTTTGAATGGGAAATCGTTGATATGTAACGTTAATAATCTTTCAAATGTATCGTTGAATTTTCTTTCAATTGAAATTATTGACAAGGAGTCGGGTGTGTGTTATGATAACATTTGCTTCCCTTTGTTCCTTGCTAAAAGATATGTTTAGTTAGAAGCAGAAAGATCTTCAAAAGTGATTGGAAATTTGTAATTGAATTTTTGTCAATTATAAGCTTAAAATGTAACCTTTAGCAATTTCTTGCTCAGCAATTTCTTGCTTTATAATCACGTGTAAAACTAAATGAACATAATCATAACGTAACTTCGCTTGAAAATCGGTGATTTCACTCGAAAATCCGTAATTTCGTTTTGTTCATTTTGATTAAAGTTGCCCTCCATCTCTGAATACATAAATTAAATCCTACTGGATAATCACTAAAAATTCGTCACGTCATCAGTGAAACAATCCAATCAGGGGGAGGTGGATATTACTTTTTAACCAAAAATTTTTTTTGGGTTGTTTCTTTCTCTGAAAAATCACCTCTTTCTAGATACAAAGTTTTTTTTTCTTTTTTTTCTACCTAATCCTGGCCTTTCAAAACGGTTTTGACTTGGCGTTCCTGTCCAAGATCGATGTTAAAATGTAAACAAACAATGCAGGCCCATCATCAGAAAACAACACGTTGAAGGAAGGCATGATTGACTTAATTTTATTTTGAAACTCCATGCCTTTCTATATCCGAGAGTGATTCCTCAATAATCCCCATCATTGAAGATGGCCAAGCTCTTGACCACTCTGCGGACTCATTGGAAGAAGTCCATCTTTTTTAGTTTGGCCGGCGCTTATGGCACTCATTGGGCTCAATTGAAATATCGCGAGAACCAACTCATGACGCGATTCTGTCAAGAAGCCTCCAAATACGGTCAGATGCCGCATCATCTCGATCAACCCCTGTACAATGTCACGGTGATCCTCAATCCCGCGGCCAGTGGCGGTCAAGGCCGACAAAAATTCGAGAACTACTGCGCTCCTATTCTCAATTGTGCGGGTTTGCGGGTGAGTGTGGTGCGGACAGAAGGTATTGGGGAAGCCAAAAGGCTCATGGAGATCATGAGTGAAGCTAATGCCGTTTTGGTGGCCGGTGGGGACGGTACATTAATGGAAACCGTGTCCGGATTGTTTAAACGGGCTGATGCCGACACTTATGGCATGGCCGTGCCCGTTGGAGTTCTACCCGTGGGTAGAACGAATTCGATGGCTCAAAATCTGTTTCCCAACGCCGCTCGGAATGGTTTGAGTGAGGTGGAACTTTTAGCTAATGCGGCTATGGCCGTGGTCAAACAAGTATATCGACCCGTGGACGTGATTCAACTCGAAAATTTGTCGGAAGGAGAGCTTCAAGGGCGAAAGCTGCACGCTGTGAGTGAGTTCCAAATCGGAGCCTTTAAAGATGCGCATAAACGGATGGACAAATTTTGGTATTTGCCCAAGATAAAGCGATTTCTGACCTATGTGTTTGCGTATTCCACGGCATCCAAAGATATCTTGTGGAACTGTCCGGCTGATCTGACATTGGGTAACTTGGGTCCGGTGCAAGATTTGACGCCAATTGAAGGGAATGCTTCCAAATCGTGGTGGAGTTTTCTGTGGCCGTTCCCGTCTCAAACAGCCCAACGAATGCCAACGTATCAAACCTTTTGGGAAGAGCCTTTTGGGTTCAATGGCATGGAAATTCGGATCAGATCGCCGAATGTAGATCCTTTCGAAAATAAGCCTACGCTCAAGAAACTCGATATCACTTTGGGACCCGAATCCATGACATTTTCCGAATTTGTTTCCGAAGGTTACGCTAGAGAGAAAGGCTCTAAACCCAAGGACGAGGTTGACTCGCCGTTTGTTCATAAAAAGGCTGATCGCATTCGTCTTAACTTTCAACCGGAATTCGGGCAAGGTCGTGAGTACTTTTTCAATCTCGACAACGAGGAAGTGGAAATGCATGGTGACCTGGAAATTTCATTACTGGCCGATAAGTTTGTTATGTTTTGTGGTGCTGAAGCACAATTGGATTTAAAAGCTAATACGGACTCGAGCAAAGGCAAGTGGTGGCAACAAAGGACAAGTCCCTCTATGGCCAATCTGAAGCAGAGGCTGTGAGCATTGGAATGTTTATTTCATCAATGAGTTGCGCCACAGTATGAATTATCACGTGAAAACAAAGATTTGTTATCAGAAGACCGTCACATTCTTTGTTCGATTACCGTCGGGATTTGGGTCTGGAGCTTTTTGGACGGCCGGATTTGGACTTGGCTGTTTTTGGGCGAAGTTGATTGCCTTCAGGTGAATAACTCAAGTAGACATGGGATAGATCACTGTCGTTCAAATCTCGATCCCTTTCTCCGCTAGGCGATCGTTTTCGCATGTTATTACCGGTATATGCCACGCATTTAAGTTGCCATTCCCCGATCTCCTCGTTCCATTCAACGTTTCGCTCAATCAATTCTTGATATTCGGTGGGGATGAAACTGTCAATCACGAGCATTTGAAGGCGGAGTTCTCGAGTCAGTTGACGAACGTTATCCAGAAGGCCTTCCATCTCTCTTTGTTGCTCACCCTGAAGATCATTGAGTTCGGCTTTGGCACTTTGATACATGTTCCAGACCTTCTTTAACTTTCGAGATTTGCCTGCAGCTTCTTCTTGAAGACTCGTGTATCGTTCTTCGATGTCCAATCTTTCGGCTTCTCTTTGCTGGAGGGTCTGTTTCAGCTCGTTCTCCCGCTTGATGGTTTCCTCTAGTTCTTTGGCTGATTCCTCCAAGAGCTTTTCTTGTTCCTCGGCTTTTTCTAGGAGATTTTCTCCTCCCACAATGATCTTCTTCTCCAAGGCCAAGAGTTTCTGCTTCATAGAATCGTATTCTGATTGAGCTTTTCCTAGTTCCTCCTCGTGTTGCTTGAGAGTAGCTTCAACGGCATTTCTTTCCTCTTCAGCCATGTTCTTTTCTTCCCGAAGGCGTTTCCGTTCATCTTCAATTTGGGCTCTCATGGCAACTAGATCTTGTTCTGAATGATGAGTCTTTTTTTCCTTTTTCTTCTTCTTTGGAGACCCATTCTCCCCATCAACGATCACATCATCGTCATCTTCTTCGTCTTCCGAGCCTTCCTCCTCACTCCCAGACAAATCACTGCCTTCCTCCAAAAGTTTCTTCAGTTCCTCGATCTCCTTTTGATATTGCTTTAAAAGGGCGTCTTTGGGGTCTTCATTGACCTTGGCATGGTTCTTGATGCTCTTGGCACGACTGGCGTACCGCAAGGTACTCAAGGACTCGTCATAATTGTATTCAGCTGGTCCAATATTGGCAAACATGAGGGTTTTGGAATTTCCTCCCAACGAATCTTGGAGCAATCTTGTGAGCTTGGAGTTCCTATAGGGTACATGTGAGCTCTTCCCATCCACCAGAGCCGATATCACATTGCCCAAAGTGGATAGCGACAAATTAATCTTGGTGGCTTCTTTCAACCGTTTTCCCGTGGCTCCGGTTTTACTTTGTCTCTCCGAACCCGCCAAATCCACCAGATGAAGCTTTCCAACTCGAAAATGTTGTTGGCCATCCAGACCCTTTTCCGAGCACTCAATGGTGATAGTGAAGATGGCATGGCTTCGAGAACTATGAGCATTCATATTTGTGGCTCCCACACTTCGATTCTTGTTGCCCATGGTCATGACTTTGTCCATATCATCCGCATTATTCACCACGAAGGCTGAAAGGTCTTTGACATAAACTCCAATATCGGGTCGCTCTTTGACCTCTAATCGAAGACTTTGATCTTTTCCCAATAGATCTCGAACTTCTTCGTTGTAGATTTCCAAGTATGAGACCCGAACCAAAAACTTGATGTTCTCTTCGGCTTTGGCAATATGACCAAAAATGTGGGCAAACGAGTTGGGAATGATGCCTTTTAGCTCGGGAACGGCTCGATCGCCTTCCATGGTAAAAGTTTTACCCGTTCCAGTTTGCCCGTAAGCGAAAATGGTCCCATTGTACCCCTGGATCACGTTTTCCACAATCGGTCTCGCCACGCGATTGTAGACGTCCAATTGGGTCGAATCTGGACCGAATACGTTGTCAAAAGCAAATATTTTAGCCGGACTCTCTCTACTCATGCTGGTACTAAAGGCACTCATGTGGGCTTCAAGGCGAACCTCTCCATTGATTTGATCCACATGGACCACAGCCGCATATTTCTCCTCAATTTCCTGACTGTTCAACGGTCGAACCCGAACCACAACCTTAACATTGTCGTCTTTTTCGCCCGCTGGCACATTATCCATAGTCATTGTGGATTACGCTTATTTCGCCACTCAAGAATGTTCCATCCAACTGACTCGGTTGGATCGATGATTGGAACCAACAGAGGATCCACCCTGGGATTTAGCGCTCTTCCTCTAGCACACATCATGCTGTCCCAACCCGTATCAATTTTTGCCCACATAGCTATGTTTCCTACCTTAAAAGAAAGCTGCGGGAAAATATGAAGGGTCAACCATTTCGGGTACAAATGATAAGATATCAAAAGCTGACTACAAAGAAGCATGATAGTTAATTTATATCAAAGGATGTGGCAAATACATATTTGGAGGCCTATAATTTTAGGATGAATGACAGGTACAAATAGAAATTAAGGTTCCATGCCATGGGCAATTTCGGGTTCCGTGCTTTCCTTCCCATGCTTAAACTTGCATTGTGTACATAACATAACAGGGATCGCATCGTCAAGAACTTAACCTAATGAGTTAAAGCATTTATAAGATGAGCAAACGAAAAGCACCCGCTCTCGAGGATTCAAATAATGGCCGGATCTCCGAATTTCTCTTCGAACTTTCTAATTTCGAGAAGAATGTCAATCGAGATAACCATCGAGCCACAGCATATCGGAAGGCCGCTCAAGCCATTGCATCGCATGAGGTGGAAATCAAATCCGGAGATCAAGCTAGAACTATCAAAGGAGTCGGTCAGAAGATTGCCGAGAAAATTGACGAGTTCTTGTCCACGGGAAAATTGAGAAAACTGGAGAAAATTCGGGCTAACGATACCAATGAGGCTTTGAATCTCCTGACCCGTATCTCGGGCATTGGCCCGGCTAAAGCCCGTGAATTAGTGGATGCCGGGATCCAAACCGTTGAAGATCTGCGTCAGAATCAAGACAAACTGACGAATGGACAAAAAATTGGCCTGAAACACTTTGAAGATTTCGAGAAACGCATTCCTCGATCCGAAATTGAACGAGTCGAGGAGCTCTTAAAGGATCGTTTGGCCAAATTAGATTCGCAATTTGTCTCCACCATTTGCGGAAGCTACCGAAGAGGATTAGCTACAAGCGGCGACATCGATGTCTTGCTCACCCATGATTCTTATACTTCGGAAAAATCGAGTAAATCTCATGGACATATGTTGAAGAAAGTTGTCGATGATCTGAAGAAATCAGGTTTGATCACGGATACCATCTCGTTAGGCGAGAGCAAATTTATGGGAGTGTGTCAATTGGACAAAGCTCATCCATTCAGAAGGTTGGATATCCGATTGTTACCCGTCGATCAATTCTTCTGCGGTGTGCTCTACTTTACCGGCAGTGATCTATTCAACAAGAATATGCGGGCCCACGCCTTAGAAATGGGTTTTACCCTCAATGAATACACCCTAAGACCCATTGATGTGGCCCATGTGGCCGAAGCACCCCTGCCAATCTCCTCGGAAGAAGATATCTTCGATTACATCAGTTATGATTACAAAGAACCGTCCGAAAGGACACACTAAAGATTGAGTTTCAAGGTTTTTTTAGTCTTCTGGTTTACTTTGTAAAATACAACTCATCGGGATATCATGTACATGCTCTCCGATCCCTTGCATTATATTAAATTACGGGTTATTCATCAAAAACATCCTCTTTCGATTCATTTCCAGTCGACATTTTGAGGTTGCGAGAATTCCTAGAACAATACCATCAAATCTGGCGGGAACCATTGTTCAAGTTATTGGCTACAGCCGCCATCGACTCGTCCAAAGAACTCTCAATCTCAGTCTGATTTGGCACCGGAATCTCAACACTTTCCCCAAAATGCCTTCTCCCGTCAAGCGTAGCCTTCAAGAGGCTCCATCTAAAAAGCTTCGAGTGGTCAAGCTCAGTGAAAAGGCTCGAATTCCAACCCAAGGTTCGCCTCATTCGGCGGGCTATGATTTATATTCGGCTGCGGATTTGATTATCCCACCTATGGGGAAAGCGATTGTTCCTACGGATCTCCGGATTGCCGTGCCTGAAGGTACTTACGGAAGGGTCGCGCCGAGATCGGGATTGGCGGCCAAACACCACATTGATGTAGGGGCTGGGGTGGTGGATGCGGATTATCGTGGACCTGTGGGAGTGGTTTTATTTAATCATGCTCAAACTGAGTTCCAAGTCAAGGAAGGGGATCGGGTGGCCCAATTAATTTGCGAAAAGGTCGTCTACGCTGAGGTGGAAGAAGTCAAAGATCTGTCTGAAACCGATCGGGGAGAGGGAGGATTTGGTTCCACGGGACAGAATTAATTCAGATGGAGACAGTACAGCTCATTTGTTCTATTAATAAAGATACATTTCTACCGATGAATGTGGTTTTGTTTTCAAGAAGCCTTTGCCATGTCATGAACAGCCGTTGTCACTTTACGAGCAAATCAGTCACGTCATTAATTGTAAGATTGAGGAAATCTGGTGCCAAGAAGACGGATTTATGGACTCAAACGTTGATGGATAATTTGTCAACGCAATTTGACTTCGAAATTTTGAGACGAAAGCATGCTAACTGAAGGTAGTGTCTTATTTATCGTCCCTCTTTGAAGATAGTGAATGTTAAACAAGGTGCATCATACTTATCAAAATGGGACGTCGTACCAAAATGAAGGCAACTGCCAATGCACGGGCAATCGTGAACATCGCTTCCAATTGTGCCAAGATATCACAAGCCGCTCAGGCCAAGAGTAAACCCAGCTCGCAAAATGCCGGAATGCTTTGGGGCTCACCGTCTTTGGTAATTCCCAAATTAATCACCTTAAACCAGGTCCTGGAATCTAAAATACCAACGAATAACCTAACCACAACGTTTCCCGAGGACTGCTACGTTTGTCCGAATTGCAAGAAAGAGACCACGTCTTTGGACATATTTTGCCCATGCACCTGTTTGGTCTTTTGTTCACCGGAATGTCGGACTGCTTTGAGGAAGGAGCATAACTATGGTGGAAATTGCGATGTCATGGCCAATCTAATTATGCACCATCAAAGTGGAGCTAAGATGATGCAAATGGGTACATTGAACAATCACTACGAGCCTAACATCGCTTGGATTGCCATGCTTGGCATCAAGATGGGTCTGATACACGATAACTCTGCTTGCATGGCCCGTGTTTATGTGGCTTGCGTGCCTCTCTTGGGATTGAGCAACTTTAATCGACATTTCGTCCCATTGGCCTATATCATGCCGTTGACACTCTTGCTTCAAGGAAAACCCCAAATGGCTCATAATTTCTTGTTCCTATTCACATTGAGGGCCTTGAAGAATCAACACTTTAAGCCCGATACCGTTAGAGATATGACTAAATTTGATAACTTGGTCGAGCTCTATCATTTGAGGATGGACGAGGATTTGTTCAAAAATGCACATATTCGTCGAGCTTTGTCTCGACCGGAGAGCAATGAAGAAGATGTCTACAACCAAATCCTCATCGGAGCTATTATTCTGAAACTCATTCATATCAAAGACGAACTCATGGCTCCGGGAGATGGTCTGCGAGCATTGGATCAGATCGATATCCTGAAATCATACATAGCTCGGTTGCATCCTAGTTTCTTGCTCTTTTTCAAGTGTACGGCCATGGATTTGCCCATTCACCAAAACATTCTCAACTATATCCGCTCAGAAATCATGATCACAGACCCGTTGAACTTTTTTGATATTGCCACGGTACGACATATGATACGAGCAGTAATGATCAAGTACTCGATTACTGATCTGGTGCCCAGTCTGCTTATGGGTCAAGTCCTTACCAACACTTTCATTGAACCCCAAAGTGAAGACGGGTGTGCGACCTGTCATCAGAACAATATCAGTATGGTTACCCCCAAAGACTTTGACAGACTGGACAAATATCTCATTCTCGCGGAGGTAACCGAGCCCATCTTGGAAATCCTGGCTGTGATCGCTCGTCTTGGAACGGATTCCAAGTCTGTGGACTTGTATTTGGAGCGAACTTACGGAATCCTCACCGATATGTTCCGCAAGAAGAAAAACGCTTGGGCCATGTTGCGATTACGTCGCATAGAAGTTCATTACACCCGAATACCGAAAGAAATTGCCCCACAAGCAGACCTGTCGACGGAAAATTCCCCATCAAACACTCCATCCATCAAAGTTGAGAGTGCTCCAGAAGCGATTTGCACTTTTTTCAGTTTGGCTATTGAAGGGAGATTCTCGTCCACGTTTGCCAAGATCCAAGATTACTTTGGCATCGTGCTCGATAAGGACCAGTGGTTGGGACGAGTGCTTAATGTGGCATGTGATATCCCTCATCTCTTCCCGGAAGCCGGTGTCAACCTTCATCATCCTTGCATGGTCCAATCAGATTGGGACCAAAAACTTCGTGAGATCCTCCAACTGCCAATACAATTTGAGCAAGACGACATTGGAACGCTCTCCATTGGAAGTAGTCCATCCCTGTACGCAGAGGTTGCCCCCGCTTTGAAGAAACACTTGTTCGAAGTGATTCAGGACTTGATCAAACAAGAAGTTCGCCCTCAAACCCCCAATGATAACCGTGGAATCAACATCTTTCTCATTGGTAAGTTCAAACATGGAAAAACCTGTCCTCCTTTCCTTTCACAATATTTCTTTTCTAGTGTTGTATAGACGCATCAAGGCCGCCATTCCAGAGCTCTACACGCGAACTGCCTCCAAATTGGCGTTCTACTATGCTTTGCGGTCAGTCAAGAGTCGTCATTCCTCACTTTCAAGATCCGATTTGGACCTCTTATTCACGTGCAAAATCGAGGACTTGGATCGAGCCATGACAATCCGAAAGGTTGAATTCACAGAATCCGATGGTCGTGTAACCATGACTCTTTTGAATGAGAATTCTGTGGCTAAATGGCATCGATCTGGTGTGATGGAACCCAATGGGATGCTTTATCCTCAACTCGCTTCAGATGTCTTGATTGGATTGGTTTCGGACGATCAAAGTTAATTTTAAGTATTTTTGTAACTACTTAATCAACCTATTCTTCATTGTCGTCATGCATATGTGTTCTTAACATTGAATGTGTCAGAACGTCTTTCTTACTTCATACACGAAATTTCCGTGGCTAAAACTTAAAATAAACAAAAAGGAATGATGTTCGTTCTAATTATTCCTAGGACTAGCTAAGGATGGGAAATACCGGCATGTTTAATTCGATGCTGGAATTTTTTTAAAAAAGGTTATTTTGTTAGCAAAATAATCTTTTGGATAAATGCACTCTCGCAACCTTGGAATAAATGTCATGCCATTTTCAAGCGGGGCATCACATTCATATTCGTTTCCATAGCAGACTGCGAAAATTTTTGCATTTTTTGTACCGATAAACAAGGTTTATACACCTAGTCAAAATAAAACAGAAAGAAGTCGCCGTCATCATATTGAAACTTTATATGGAAATAAAATGAGCCTATCCTTGGAATTATGTATAGAAATCGTGGGATAAGTAGGATACTAGTATTCTCCTGCATTTGTAAGGATATTTGCTGACCTTTTCAAGTGCAGAGCACATTAATTTGTGTAAAAGAAAGTTCTTTTTTGGTTTTCTCCACCTCCACTTTTTTCTATCTCCGGAGTTCCGAGTAGTAGCTATGGTCACCTTGTCCTTACTTCTGCCTTTCAGCCCTTCAGCCATTCAGCCCGTTCTACAGGTGCCAAAAGTGATTTGTCAGTGTTGCTGGATTGTGAAAAATTCTTAAGTAGAAGATAATTACGGAGGGGACGAGCCGGATTTTTGAGGCTTGAGGTCAACAGATACCAGGCTTGTTGGTTTAAAGCCTTGTGGCAGTCGGAATCAAGCTGGCATCAAGCATTTCATGTCGAAGAACAACTTTACGAACCAAGCCGTTGAAAATTTGATACACACTCGATGTATATCATTGTTGACTGTGGTACAGAGCAATGAAATTACTCGACCAATGAAGATAAGATAGAAAAAAACATAGAGTATTGGAGCCAATTATTGGCTAATCGTGATTCTCATTCCCAATAATTTGATTCATTTAAGATTTTGAACGGCCTGGTTTGTGAATCTTTGAAAGAGCTGGGTATAAATATTATCAAAATAATTATTTTTCGTTTGAAAAAGTTGAAACTGCTCAAAGATTGGAAATTTTCGCTTCTAATCGTGGTGTGGAGCAGTTTTCACCGACACTATGTGGCATCACTGGTTGTTTAGGTGATGATTGTTTTGATGAGTAGTTTCCGCGAAATTGTGTAGGTCGTCGATCAGCAAATTCAAACGTTGCGCATTCTGTCGTGCTTCTCCACCTAAATCGATTGTGATTCAAAAATTTTCTCAGCCAACTTGCTTCATTTCTACAAGTCCGAATTCACGGTAATTTCATTGACTCTCTTCCATACACCCTTGAATTAAGGAGGCTACGGACAAGGTCCGCCAAACTTCATTAATGAATCGTGATCCTACTTGTTACTGAAGCGTCCAAACAGGTGTGTCGTACTTTTAACTTCTAATAAAAGAATAGTTATCCTATTCAGACTTCAAAGCGTCAGTACTTGTTAATATATTGCATTAGTTTTTGTAATATTAATTTTCATTTAAACTAGGCTAGCCCTTTTAGCCTTTAAATGTAAAATTTATCCTGGTAGGGGTCACAGGATCTCGTTAAAAGTCGGGGCAAGCTCATATGTGTACACAGAGTATGGCAGTTTAAACAAAAATTTGGTTAATGTACAGTTTAGAGTAGAAGCAGCAAGCTAACTTCATCAAGACAATCGGAGGTTACTTCAACCAAGTAATGTTCCGTTCAATTTTCTTTGTAATAACGAGGTTGTAAGTGGTATTCCATAAAGTAGCCCTCGTCCATTTATCCTTGCGTAACGTAACTAATGTCTCTTACTGTTAATTTCCCGCCTCTTCTAAAGTGTAAGGTTGTCAAAAAAAAATATTAGCATTACTTCATTATCAATATCAACCAGGAAAACTACACGTTGGCAGTTGGTTTAGCAAACTAATGTAATGACCTTGTTCTTAGAAAGTTCCTTGAAAACGTGTTTTTTAACAAGCCTGCAAAATAGATGCAAATAAAAAATATTTTCATTGCGGGCCTTGATTTGTATCAACTGAGGAAAAGTAGGACCAAAGCCAATACTGAATTGAATGACATGCTTCTTGTAGGTTTACCCTCTACGAGCACATCGGCATTTTTAAAACTAGCATATTTACTTTGAGAAAAATGATTCCAAGAGAGACTGGGTTTTTGCTTGAAACATTGAATTTGCAGAACATTTCCAGTAACAATTTTTCAGGGGTAACTTTTTATGACATTATTAAATATGACAAATCTTTATCTAGACCAGGGGTATTTTCTACTTTCCAGCTGAAGATGCAATTTTGAATTATTGGTGAGTTAAATATCATTCTTAAATAAGAAAGGAGGGGCAAATTTCGATTACAAGTAAGTCCCTTTGTTTGAAAATATGGACCCCGATGCAAATTCAGTTTCTTTTGTGGGCCTTTGCCTTCTTATGGTTGCCGATCCCTGGTCAGGACAATTTTTAAATATAGGAATATTTAACCTCCTAAAACCCAAAATGGGCCCAACGACTTATGGATATTGTATATCAATTATATATATCCAATGAGATGATCGTGTACTCTTGCAGTAAATGATAAAACTAATATAAACTCACTCTAATTATCAGGTGCTTCTTGTTCGAAATTAGTACTAATGAACACCTCTTTTTATATCATTTCAGTCATCTTAGCTCTTTGCAAGGAAAACCGACAATTGCAAAATGATCCTCCGTTGTAAGATATGCAAAACTAATTGGAAAGAGAAATCTGAGTTTGTAAAACATCACAAGGAACAACACTCATATCGACCCATCATATACCAGTGTGCATCATGTGAACTTACGTTCAAGAAATCGCATGAAGTGATCACTCATCGACAAACCCACACTTTTCCCAATATATTTGTGGAACATCAACGAGCTCTGGAGGGCACGGCTCGTGTATTTGAGTTCAATTCCGCTAACCTGGAAACGAGTGATCTCTCTAAAGTCATCAAGGCAATTGAGAATGACCTCCTACGGTTTCTCAAGGTGAATCTCGAAAATGGCTATCACAAAGTTAACATTGTGGTCCCCACAGAATATGGCAGAGTGGATGATGACGGTAACATTTCTAAGTTGCAAGACCGAGTATTTCGAGCTCGCTCCTTTCTTGGACTTGTAGATAATGATCATCGGGTTTGCTTACAAGACTCATTAGCTTCGATTTCGAACCAAATGGGGGACCTTCGAGCAGACAGTTTCCGTTGGAAAGTTGAAAGAATTCTTTCCATTCGATTTGAATTCGTTCGATGCAGACCCTTGAACGGAAGATGCAACTTGCCTGTGGTCTCCTTAACGAAGCACGTGAGGCAAACACAAATTATGAAGACTAAAACACCCACAAATGATTGTTTTTACCGGGCTATTGCAACGCATTTTTTGAAAAACGGGGAAGATGTGGAATCTTACATGAAAAAGTACATCAAAAAGCTTCATTCCGAGGACCGAGCAGTGGAAGTTCGGGAAATTGACAAATTTGAACTAATCAATCCAAATCTATCACTTAAAATCAACGTTTTGTATATGGAAGGGGATGACATTTATCCCATTAGGACTTCAAATAATCAAAATGGGAAAAATATTGTGAACATTATCCTTTACAAATCCCTTTTAGATGATGGAAATGTCGCCGATCATTATGCCCTTGTTCCAAACTTGGAAAAATTTGTCCGTTTATATTCCTTTTACCCTGATGGCTCCAGATTGGTTGCGAAATCATATCCCTGCTCAAATTGCTTTTTCAAACTGTCCACCGCTAGACTTTTAAAAAATCATATGAAAAATTGCTTAAAAAATGAACCTCAAAAACTGCAGTTTCCTAAGGAAAACGCAAGCATTTCATTTCAAAATTTTGCTTCTGAGAACAAATCACATTTCATTGGCTTTTTCAACTTGAGAATATGTTCAAGAAAGTCGGTCACAAATTGTGTTGAATGTCATACCAAGAATAAATGTCCCCATCAAAATCAAGACTTGAAGGATCAAGTTGGAATCTCGTATTCCCTAATAATTCTTAACAAGTATGAGATAATGGTTCAGCACCATTATATTGGGGATAATTGTGTTGAGGACTTGCAAAACACATTAGTTCAAGCTCAAGAAAAAATTAACAAATTCATAGAAAACCTCTCCCATGAAGCCCTCTCAGAGAAAGAAGAAAAGCAATTCGAAAACGCAACCACATGTCATATTTGTCAGAAGAAATTAAGAGATGAGAGTACTGTTAATGGTGCTGATGAACCAAATAATCCCCATGAAAGCGACTCTTTTGAGGATGACCCAATTGTGAGGGATCGCTGTGAAGTAACTGGCAAATTTTTGGGAGCTGCACATAACAAATGTAAGCAAACCAAACCCAGAGCATTAGTGATACCCACTTTTTGTAATAACTTTAGTGACCATGTTTCACATTTCATATTGAAAAACTTTAAGTTCAATGAACATTTCACTAAAATTGAAGGCGTTGGTCAGAACACAGAGAAAATCAGCAATCTTAAATTGCTCGATTTTCTCTTTTTAGACTCTTCGGCATTATTACCTGGATCGTTTGATGGGCTAGAGAATGATCTGTTCAAATCAAAAGCTTGTACCTCTGTACTTGATCAGACGAGTCTAGCCGAAAATGATAAAAAGAAAGCGCTTTTGGTACGAGGAATTACTTTTCCTCAAACATTTTTTGACTTGATCAAGAGCTCTAACGCAACCAATGAATTTCCAGGGAAAGAACACTTCATTAATGACCATTCCAAATCAACTATCAAAGACTATTTTCGCACAAAAAAGGTGTTTAAAGAGTTCGGATGTTGCAACCTGCTTGACTTGCTCATGTTGAAAATGGTGAGGGATATCGCTGTTTTCGCCGATGCCTTCATTCACTTCAGAGAAATGATGCATGAGAAGTTTGAACTAGACATTTGCCAATACTTGTCGTTCGCCGATTTTACTTATGACTGCATGTTAAAAATGACGAAAGTTGAGATTGAACACATCCGAGACATTGACATGTATCTGATGCTTTCTCAAAACTTGCGAGCAAATTTTTCAATGGTCAGCAGGCGACTTGAAACAAACGAAACTCAATCAAAAACCATGGAAGTTGACGAAGAGCGGATCAAAATCGGGTCAAAGCGAAATAACCTTATTTGTCTTGAGGCTAATAATGTTTACGGACAAGCACAAAGCCGAATGTTGCCAATTGGTCAATACTCCTTTCTGAAAAACAAAGCAATTGAAAAATTGGATGTGAAACGATTGAAAGAAAATGATAAATTTGGTTACATTCTTGAAGTAGATCTGGAATATCCCCCCGATTTACATGAAAAGCATCGAAGTTTTCCCTTGGCTCCTGATTATGAAACTATAACCCCGGAAATGCTTTCAAGTTACCAAAGGGAAACCGGATTTTTTCCTCAAGTTGAATGTAAAGGATCAACCAAGCTTTCAGCCACATTTCATGAACGTAAAAAGTATGTGATCCATTATGTGACGTTAAAGCTGTACCTAAGTCTGGGCTTAAAACTTGTGAGAATTCATCGAGTTATCAAATTTCGCCAGACTAAGTTCATGAAACCATTCGTGGATTACTGTACAAAGTTGAGGCAAACGTCAAGAACTGATTTTGGAAAGCGCTTGTTCAAATTGATGAGCAACTGTATTTTTGAGAACATGTTAGAAAATCGCCCCAAGGATTTGAAACTTTTGTTTGCTCAAACAAAGTGTGATTTGATGAAGCATGCCACCCATCCCAGATATTTGAACTTTGTCATAATTTCCCCTGATTTGGTTGGTGTGTACATGAAACCGTCAACGGTTGTGGCCAAAGCGCCATATGCACTTGGTTTCACCGTGTCAGAGTATAGCAAAGAATTTATGTACAAGACCTATTATAAACACATTTCCAAAACATTTGATCACAAGTGTGAAGTTTTGATGAGTGACAGTGAAAGTCTGTTCATTTCCACACCTTTTTCACTGGATCCGTTTGTAAAAATTTTGGATGTGATAGATACCTCAAATTTTGAAAGCAAACACCCATTATTAAGTTTGGACAATCATTACAATGTTGAGTGTTTCAAGTCTACAACGGGCTCGAAGCAAGTGAAGACATTATTAGCTTTGAGATCGAAATGTTTTGCATTTGAAACTGAGGGCTCTGGTGAAGAAAATGAATGTCAAGAAGAGCCTGTAACTGTCTCAAAAACAATCCCCATGTCAAACATGCAAAAGTACCTTCAAAAACTGTGTTTAGAGATAACAAACAAAAATCCCATTGAAGAACCCAAAGAAACGTATCCCCCAATTCAAATGATCAAACATGGAAAACTCGCTTTTTCGAGTTATGATGACAAAAGATATGTTTTGCCCTGTGGGATTCATACCCTTCCATATGGAAGTCGTGAAATTGAATCAAATGCCATTGAATGTACGTTTTGCTGAACAAAAAATAGTGGTAGCAAAATCACACTATCTTCCACGTTAAGTGGGGAGACCATTTCAATAATTGAATATCCTTTTGTATGTGAAAAGATGCCGTCCGCTCATTGATGTATTTTCTCATTGATGTCCACAATAAAAATCATGTCGTTCCAATATGTTTCATTCGTGTTTTAATTCGAGCAAAATGTATAGTTCAATCTCAACATATCGAAGCAAAGTCATTCCATGAGTATATACAGTAGTTTCAACACATAACCCAAATTGAAAGAAGTTTATGTGTTAAGGCCACTTGTAGGCGCAAAACCGTTATTTAGGGACGTGAACCTAACCGAAAATTGGGAAGAGAACAGCAACGAGCCCGCACCGATTTCATATCACACACAAACCGCAAGGCTTTTGGGTTAGACTAGAGACGTCTCTAGGTTCGACTGAATTTGCTTCCTCCAAGACGAGACAAAAGAGAGTTACAATCAGGAGTGCAGATTACAGGCAAATAAGATTTTATGCCCAAAAACATGTTTATTTGCTTTTTGCTAGCTTTAAAATTTATTTGCCTTTTTTCACTTGATGTGCCATTTTTGGGCAAATAAATACAAAAGTTGTCGGTTTTCGGGCAAATATTTGCAAAAATTGGCTTTTGTGAGAAAAAATAAGAATCATTTTTTGCCCAAGGTGTTTTGTTTAAGGTTTTATTGATTATTCACGAGAAAAAACTATTTTCTCTTAATATTCATACACTTGCATTTCACTTTACTGTTGTAAAAACGTTGCTCATTTTCCGAATGTAGTGACCCGTTTTGCTATATTTTGGTAAATTTTCGTGCCTATTTGCAATTTTATCTTCCATTTCTTGTTTTATATGCCATTTTATTTGCCATTTCTTGTTTTATATGCCATTTTATTTGCCATTTCTTGTTTTATATGCCATTTTATTTGCCATTTCTTGTTTTATATGCCATTTTATTTGCCATTTTGCACGCGTTTTTTGCCATTTTATTTGCCATTTTGCACGCGTTTTTGCCATTTTATTTGCCATTTTGCACGCGTATTTTGCCATTTTTTGCCATTTTGCACGCGTTTATTTGCCATTTTTTGGACCTAACATGTTTTATTTGCCTGAAATCTGCACCCCTAGTAATAATAATAAATGGATCTGTAGTGATTAAAGCCGATATTAATCTGCACTGGCCTAACTCGAGGGAGTGACATTTCTGGATCTAAAACGGGAATGGCAGATGGAATCCTCCCAAAACCTAAGCAACCATTCTTCGTAAACAAACCTCGCGTGACTAGATCATAATGTTAACCAAAGAAATAAGTGTTAAAGCTTATCGGGGAAGTTCATATTTCCAATAAAATGAATCAAAGCGATTCAGGAGTTGATGGCTACAAAGTATTTCTGGCAGTTAAGCGAAAGATTTGGCGTGAAGAGCATCCAGATTGGACTTTTTCGAAAATCCATGAAAAAGCTTCATCTCTTTGGCTGCATCTGGACAGCAAGGACCGTCATCGTTATGAAGGCAAAGCCCGTCACATCTTGCACAAAAGATCCATCAAATCGCTCAAGAATTGCTTAGGGTTGACCGAACCTCTCAACGATTCTGATGTTCAAGGGCTCCGGGCTTTTTTTCGTGACAAGTTCCCTAGTTTTGTCGTCCATGGTTCAGATTTTCAGGCTTCCATCCAACAGATCAAGAGTCAATGGGACATTCTCCATTCCACTTTGCGACATATTTATAAATGTCGTGAAGAGAGATTGATCAATGCTGACATAGCTGACGATATTAAAGATATTTGGGACCGATCCAACGAACGATTACTTCGTCTACAACAATTTGAAGCCTCTTCTGGACAAGCATTGTTCCAACATGTGGCCGATCCAAATGTGAATTGGATCAATGTTGAGTCCAAGGAACAAAATCGATACAACGAAAGGGTCCAAGATTATCGAAATGGCTTTCTGGAGGATCTCAAGCTTAATCAATGCCCCAAATGTGATCAGGACTACCAGAGTTTTGACGATTTGGCTCTCCATCACCGATCGCGTCACGTGTTATACTGTCGGGTTTGTCTCTTAACCTTTAAATCTGCCAAAGCCCTTCAAAGTCACACGCTACAAGTTCACTTTTTCGAGAAACCCCCTGAATGTGAATTCTGCTCTTTCAAGGCCCGTCATCCGACCATGGTTTTAAGCCATATTGTTCGAGAACACTATCATCATTTAGGTCTCTCAAAAGTTGAGCCTATCGTTAGCAAATATCTACAAAGAGAAGAAACTTTCTTGGAAAACTTAAAGGCTAAGTCTTCGAAACGAGAGCAAATGTCAGATTTTTCGTGCCAAGACTGCTCAGCCAGTTTTGACAATGGATCTCAATTAAAATACCATCGCACCAAATTGCATTCAGTGATAAAACCAAGTTCGATCTGCAGGTTTTGCGACAAGTCCTTCTATACTAAGTCCAATCTTCGAAGACACCTCCGAAGACAACATTCTACGGACACCTCAAAAATGTCTAGTAAACGCGTGTCGTGTTCGGTTTGCAATCAAACCATTGTGGACAGTTATCGATTGAAAGTTCATATGAGGAAACATACGGGAGAATTGCCCTTTAAGTGTGAAAAGTGCACTTTTGGGTTCAAGACCAATTCAGATTTGAAGGTCCATGGGAAATCATGCCGAGGAGTCCGCTTCTCATGTGCCAAATGTCAGAAGGTATTCCAATTCAAGCAGCAACTCCGAGAACACGAATTGTGGTCCGAAGTGTGTGGGACCATGCGGAATCACATCCATGTATTGGGCGACCATTCAAATAGCGACTCCGAAATCAAGTTAACTCGCTATATGAAAGCGAAACCAAGGATTGTCCGGTTGAACTTTTCCAGAAATCAATCCGTGGTTGGCGTGAATTGCGAGAATCTCAATGATCAATCCGTGTTTACAAAGCGGAAACGCAAAGTTCCTTGTGGGATTTGTGAACGATGTGAACGTGACGTTAATTGCGGGCAATGCTGGCATTGTGAAACTCAAGTGAATACGAAACTTTGTCAGGAAAGAAAGTGTTTAAGTTTCATCGAGCAATTTGACGTTGTCAAAGCCAAGCAAAAACAAGTGGCCAAAGATCTGGGTCTGAACTTGTTTGAAAATTCGACAGAGAAAAAAACTGGCTTAAGTCTAACTAATGAGGATGATGAACAACTTGAGGTGGATGAACCTTCAACCAAGGAATTTGTTTTGGACGAAGACGAGTTTTTTAAAGACTCGGACAATTTATTAGACGGAATATTTGCCACCAATAGTGATCCACAAGTGCTGGAACCTCAAATCGTGTTTTACGATCCGGAGGAAGTCAAAGAAAGGATGATTGTGATCAATGAAGAGACCATCGAGAACGATAACTAAGCTAGGCTGACTTTATTTCTCAAATATAATGAATCGGTCCTTGTCGTGAAGATCGGTATGGACGCTTTTCAACTTAAGATTGATTTCTGGACACTTGGCGATCTCGTCGGGTAGAATCAAAGGATGACATGGATCCACTTCCAAGGCAATATGTCCTCCATCAACTAATCTATGGGAGGCAAACTTCAAGATGGGCAGAATAACATCCAAACCATGGCTTCCACCATCCAAAGCTCTGAGATCTTCATAACTGCAAAAAACATTATTAATTTGAACAAAAGATGATTCAAAACCCAATTCACATCTACACTCACAGCGTGATTTCTTTCTGCAATCCCAACAAGTCTTTTCGGAGCACATAAGGCGGGTTGCTTACAATCACATGGTAAGTTTGATCTCTGACCAACTCATCTACAAGTCCATCAGACTGAACTTGACCTGTCACCACTGATATCCGCGAATCCAAGCCCAAGTTCACGGCATTCTCAAAGGTCAAAGCGCACGCGGTTCGACTTTGATCCAAGGCCGTGATGAACAAACCGGGGTTCTCATGCAATAAGGCCAAACTAATCGCCCCACTTCCACAACCAATCTCCAAAACGCGGACTGATTCACCCCTAGCGATCACTAAAGGCTGAACTAAATCGATTAATTGTTCGGTTTCCGGTCGAGGAATGAACACCGGGGGTCTGAGAGTCAAAGTCAATCCGCGGAAATCCCACTCTTGCACAATATACTGAATCGGCATGTGAGCTAATCGACACTCACGAAATCGCTTCACACAAGCTATCTGAGTCTCATTCAGAGGTTGATCCCAGTGTTTTAGTCTCAACCGATCAGGACTGGCACATCCCACAGCTTGTCCCACCAAGTACAAAGCCGATAGATCAGGCTCACCCACTTCTCGCTCCTGGAATTGTCGTTGCAATTGTCCTACCATTTCCCCCACAGACACGGCCAACCCACTTTTCCAACGTTTATTGGATCGTTTCACTAATGACGCTACTAAAATGCGGGACGAACCCGAAACAAGTCCCATTAGCATGATGATTGATTTGATTTAATATCGCACGCCCCGTTTCTACCATTTCTCAACCATTTCATAGGGTTTGGTCCATCGCTTTCGTTCCACTTGATTGGGGTAAAAAAGCGGCGTATGGACGGTTTCACGGGCTACGGGGTATTTAAAGAAACACGGGTAATTTTCAATCCTTTCGTTGCGTTGCTTGGGCTGTCGAACGGTCAGGACTTTGCCGGTTTCACGATAGAGCACTTCTCGTTGGACCAAGGGATCCCAGCTCATAAATTCGAGTTGGGGTTCGATTTTGGGTCGAATGCGATCCACGACGTAACCCGAGACCACGGAGGTGCATTTGACCAGGATTTCGTCAGTTCGAGCTCGATCCATGCGCTTGGTGACCGAAAGGGCCGGACTCAAGGCCAACCGGAGGATGGGACTCAGACGCATGACGATGTTGATGATAGGTTGGGATTGGGAGGTCAATGAGGCATGGCACTGGCAAAGTTAACTCATTCTGTTGGATTCAAGCATGCCTTTCGTGGAGGAACCAGTGTTGCGAATGCTAGAGTTAAAGTGGGATGCACTGAAAGCCTAATTCAATAGCGGCAAAAGTGTATTGTTCTATGAAGAGTTATTCTTATATTAAATAGATCTACTATCCCCCTTTGACTGCATCTAATACACCAGAGTTGTGAATGATGTGAATGTAAATTAATGAATGTAGATCAATATCTGTAGTCTCACTACGTCAGACCTCTGTCACTTTCTTTTCAACTAGAACATGTGCAAAGAGCATCAAAAAAAACCTGTGAGCTTTTCGTAAATCAATTTAACCAACGAAAAATATTGGAAGGACCGGCGAAAATCTGCGAAATTTCCAATCCAAAAACTATCTATGAAGATGAAAATGTAATTGTAATTTTTAATTGAAAAATGTCAATTGTATGGGCTCAAATGCAATTAATGGGGAATACTTATGGTTGCTTCAAGTGAGCGTTTTAAATCTTACCGCTAGCGGTAAAACAGGGCCGTTGGCTGTGCTGAGTTGGCCAGCCCATTTTGGCGAATCCAAGTTTTTCGCATTTAAGCGTCCATTTGATGATTCTAGGTCCCTGGAGACGATTGATACTTCACATAAAGATGCCCAGGCAGGATTTGGGTCAATAATACGCAAAATTTATTTTTAGGGTAATTGAATTAAAAGCAATTAAGCAAGCCTAGCGTTGTTGCAAAAAGTGGACTTGACATTGATCCAGATAAAAATTCAAAGATGCTAAATTGTTCAGTGGATTCCAAAGGATAAAATTTATTTCTTTGATATGTTGCCCATACAAATAAATGAAATAGTTTTTTATGTTTCTTTTTGGTAATTATGATTTTTTATATTTCATTTTCTAGCAAATAATTTTTGCGTATTGTTGACCCAAATCCAGCCTAGGCATCTTCACGTGAAATATCCATCGTCTCCAGAGACCTAGAAACATCAAATGGACGCTTAAATGCGAAAAACTTGGATTCGCCAAAATGGGCTGGCCAACTCAGCACAGCCAACGGCCCTGTTTTACCGCTAGCGGTAAGATTTAAAACGCTCACTTGAAGCAACCTTAAGTATTCCCCATTGTGCAATTTTTTTTTTTAAAAACTTGGAAAAAACAATTGTTTGGAAATTTATTTTATCTTGAATTGAAGATCATTTGTCATACTGCAACACGGAATTTTGTGTCTGTTGGCCACAGAATTGGCGGTTTAACCTACCTTGAAACGCTTTGGAGCCATTGTAGAGCGTAGACTATAAGTGCAGCGAAGTGCAGAAACAATAAATTCTACTCTAGATGTGAACATTTTTCACAAAGCCAATTTTTTTATTGCATAAATCACTCTTGAAGTAGTGAATAATCCTAATTGACAACGTTTCTTCAAGTCAAACTATTTGGATTTTCTCATTTTTCCAAATTTTGGGTTTGATCAATTACTAACAAATTATGACCAATTGTGAAATCATAGCTTGGCAATGAAAATTGATTTCAAATCCGGGCCCTACTGATAAAAATTACAATGACTTAGATAAACTTGTTCTTACAATTAAAAGTACAACATAGGTCTAATACCAGTTTAAATTATGTACGTTTATTTAATAAATTTCTAAGTAGCCCTAAGTTAGACATTCCATTGAAATTATTATTTTGATAAAAAATACAGCTTATGTAAAATTGTTTATTTTAGCTGAACCTTGATTATTTAAAAGTGTGTTGTACGTATTTACACAAACCGTCAGGTGTTGAGATGAACAGATATGAGCTTGTTTTGCCATATAATAAAAACCGTTTGGATTCGGACTCGGGTTGAGCCAGTTCCCCCAGGAACCTTTCGAATTCGAGGTACAACTCTAACTCAATGTGCCCGCCCTTGCCAGGCCCCACAGCCAAACCGTAGATACACATAACTGGGGACGGACAAATAGTGCAAAAAGATTGTTGGTAATGTAAAACCATTTTCTGCCTTTTTGCACTTTTCCCCTGTATTTTTTTCTCGCACTTTTTATTCACGAATTTGGCCAAAATTGACAAATTGTAAAGAAAATGTAAGGTTTTGAGAATCTAGTAACTTTTGTAAGAATTTTTTGTTTCAAGATCAAATTTTGAACTTGTAAAAAAAGATTCCATTTGCAATCAAACATTCTCAGCACCTTGAAGAAATATGTGCATTTTAGATACAAACCTCACAATTTGCTCTCCATCTTGGCTTCCCATCCCCTGAATAAAGAATCTCATTGCAATCAACTACCAAATAAATACCAAACCTAAAGAAACACGGGTTCTCTTAATTTTTTGTATTTTGTAAATACAATAAATATTGGTGAAATCTATTTGTCCCGTCCAATTTTCAATGGCTCTTTTTAAACAACATTCTTGAAGGACAAAAACAGACTTTGGTTAAGCCATATTAGGACAACGGCTCAATAGATTTCGACAATATTTTAAGTATAGACAACCATGAGACCACCTTAGGAATGGAAAATTAAAAAAATTCAGAAGATTGTTTCCTAGTATATTTTAAATGACTTTATTTCCTTTCTGAATATGTCTCTTAACCTCAAAACTAGTCTCAAATGTCTTTAAACTCATAAGTGACTTCTCCAGCTCAATTAAGCACCTCGGGTAATCTGACTTTGCATGACTTTTTAAGTCCAAATGCAAGTTATTTGCTATGTTTTCGACATGTATTTGCACTTTCTGCCCGTCCCTACCCATTACACACTCTCAAGCAGACTATTTTGCGCGTGTACTGTACGTTGTGAGACCCTGCGCCTTTGATGCTCTTCTCCCTTCCTTCCTTCCTCCTCAGTCCTAACAAAACGGCATGGATTCAAAACGCCGTGCGTAAGAGAAAGACCGAAAGTAGTGGAGTGTGCACGTATGTGTGTACATCAAAGAGGACTCGACCGACTCAACCGCAGCAGCATCAGTTGAGCCATTCTCCAGCGGGCGACACGACCGTTCGTTCCTCTAATCGGAGGAAAAGCACAAATTGACAGGAAGTGGCGATCTTGGCTCGTGTTCTCCTTCGACTCGCATTTGGACCCAGGAAATCCTCATCATGACAATTGACTTGGACCACCCTTAGTTGCGTCCATCTCCATGGGTCTGAGTAGTGGTGAGGGTGTTCATTGGGATCGGAATTGCTTCGGAACAACGAAGATTGCACAAGTAAGTACGTAGACCACCTCTCACTGGCTTTGCAATGAAGGCAATCCGTGAATGAGATCAGCTGTCGTCGAATTCCAGCACAATCTGGTGAGTCCCAAACTCGCGAACAAACAGGTGGAACAACTGCATGCATACATACATTCGGGGGTCCAGAATCCATGGGCTCAAAACAACAAAAGAGCCAATTCCATTCAATGTGGGAGTGTGGGTGTGTTTGGAAAGATGGACGGATGAATGAATGAGTGAATTTGTACCTTTTGATCTTTGGCTTTCTGCTGAGTCTTGAGGTGTTGTTCCAAACGACAAAAGCAAATATCTAACCTTGGCTAGGGTGATTGGGAGCTAGTAGCTTGTTCCATACGTTGTGGGGATCCTTGACAATTGTTGGCAAGCAAACATCTATCCCTGATGGCGATTATGTATGGACTTACTGGCAAATGGCAGTTTCCATGCAGAGAGCTCTCGTTTGGGGCTAATTCACTACCTTATCAGTGACGTTTAGCGTGATTCTACAAGCCCGTGTCGCCATGTAATGGACTCGATTGATTTGCCATTTAACCAAGTGACAAGCTAGGAACAAGATCCAGAACTTGGCATTGAAAATCTAGTGTGTGGCATCTACGAGAAGTGATTAAAGGACGCATCAAGCCAGGTCTCAATTGTAGTGTGGACATACGTATACCAGGTTTTACACCAATGAAAACATTTGTGAGTAAAAGTAAAAGCGGAGAAGGTTCGTGCACTCGATTATGATCTAATTGGAAAGTATCGCGTGCCCTGCCCCATTATGACAAAAAAATGATTGGATCACCTTAACATGCTTCTCAACGTATGAAGGCCTTTGATCTTTTCCAATGTTGTTTTGATCGACCTTTTTGATGTTTTCATGACCAGGTATCAAATAACTTTAGCGACCGTTGTTCCTTTTGGGCCCCCTCGATCAATATCAGTACGTTACAGTACCAGGAAATTAGGAACAAAAAATAAGTTACGCAACTTATGAACGGTTAGCATCAGTCTAAAACTAATCTAGAGCTTTCGTGTCCATGGGATAAAAAAAATGATGGAACATACATCCTGAGGTCAAGGTTGACGTCTGAGGTTGTTGAGGTGATTGTTACGTTTTAATAAGTTGCTACTTGAACTACCATGGCCCGGCATTTGGGTTGATTAATTCATCAATATGCAATTTGTAAAGAGAAATATTGTAGTTCTAGGATTTCTCAGCCCAAAAATGCTTCCAATCGTAATGCCTAAAGATATCTTCCCCCATTCAGCTTTTGGGGAATTTAATTCACCTTATCTAGTACTATTACTTTTCTTGAGTTTATTTTGACCTTTTCTCTGCCTGAGTTGGATCGAGACATCGTCGGCGATTGTCACTTCATCAGGAAGCTAATTTACATACTAAGTAATCGGGTTTTCAAACCCTCCAAAGAAATCCCTCAAAGCGTTGAATAATTCTTGAATCGTTTTCCTTGCAGCTAGCCTTCCATCATGTGTCATCCGCACCAAATTGGATTCAAACCCGCCATTCAGCTCTCTGAAGTCTAGCTAACCCTTCCTTACTTACTTACTTACTTCCTTCCTCAATCAATCACTCGGTTCCAAAGCCAAGAAATGAGTTTCAAAGGTCTCACTTCTTCCTCTCAGGAGAAGAGAGCGGAGAGGCAAAAGAGTCTGGAGCCCTCGTTCAAGCTAGTCATGATTGGTGATTCTGGGGTTGGGAAATCGTGTCTACTCGAGAAACTGCTGGACCTTTCATCTACCAATGCATTTATTTCCACAATCGGGGTGGATGTCAGAACCCATGTCATTAACGTCAATGGTCACGCCTTTAAACTCCAGGTGAGCAGGCCCAATGTGAAACAACACCCATTTTGACATGAACCTTGTAGTATTAGTAAAAATTAGCGAGATTGAACCCTTGGGTACAATGCTCCTCAAATGATGCTCAAGAGGATTGATTTTACTCATTGCTCAATTGATCGATCATAGTATCATGTGAACGTAATCGGTCGCTGCTTCCGACAAAAAGTATTCTTGTCCTTGTTCCTAGGCAAGGTGCTAACTAAATGACCAGATAATCGTTTTTTCTTTGGAATCGGTTCTCTCTAGGGTTTTTTTCTGTTATCCCTTAATTGTATTTTCTCCAAAACAATCGTTAAGCGAACGAAATGGACGCCAAAGATTGGCAGGAAACGAAGCGTCACGGTAATGGGGCCGATTATCGTGGATTGGGTGGGTCTGTTTGTGGCCATACTGTACACTTGGCAACAAGTTTTAGTGTGTTGATATTTGAAAGAGAAGGAAAAAAGAACTAGTTTCCAAACCCTATCTACGATTGATGGCATGGCTGTGTTCACCGATAAACTGCGATTGACAACCTGAATTTTGTGTAAAAAAGAGCAAACCGGCCAAGTAAAGAAAGGCTTTCTTTCTTCTAATACGACCAAGGAATCTTAACTGAAAGAGAGTTGATTGATTCCTGAAGATCTGTAAATCAATTACTTTATGGACGGTCTTGTGTACTTACTCCTCACTTGCCTAGACTTATTTGTTGTCGAACTGTCCTTGGGTATAAACGAGGGGATTGGAAAAACTCTACTTAAAGAATTTTAACTTCGACCTCTTGACCGATTCACTCATTTTATGTATTGATTAAAGAAAGAAATAGGTGTACATTCATTTGTTTATTCAAAGTATGATGCTTCAAGAATTGGTAATGGCTCAAGGGCTTACTTACACGAGATGGATCTAACAACCCGTTTCTGTGAATTATGTTGTTCCAGGTGTGGGACACGGGTGGTCAACAACGCTATCGTCCCGTGTTGTCCTCCTGCTACCGCAACGTGCACGGAATTATCATGGTGTTTGATGTGACCAATGTCAAATCGTTTGCCAATCTACCCCAGTGGATCAAAGAAGTGAAAGAGTTCGCTCCCAATCAGGGCGGGGTGCCCAAGCTTCTAATTGGTAACAAAAGCGACCTCGAGGATCGTCGCGAGGTCACGCCGGAGATTGCCGAAGCCTTTGCCAAAGAAAACTCAATGTCCTACATCGAGACGTCAGCCATCGCTACGACAAACATTCGGGAGGCCTTCATGGCTCTATTGCAAAGCAACAACGACTGAAAATGACAGATTTCTGCTTCTTCGTCATTTCTTCCCCTATCCCGCTTCTTCACTTACGCACACGCACCATACAGATATTGTACTTCATCAGTGTTGTGCTTGATCGCCATTATCAAGTCTATGAGCGAACTGTATGGTGCCACGTGGATGCTTCGCCTATTTTCGGGCGAAGGTTTTTAAGTGGGACTCTGTGTAAACCGATATGGGAAGAGGCAAACTCGGAATGAATCGAAATATTGGTTATTATAGTTGTGCGCCCAGCCAACCTAGTTATCTATCTCATGATCTGTGTTTTTCATATTTTCGACATCTCTTGCGAATCTTTGACCCTTTAAATGTCTCACCATCTCTCTGTCTCAATGAGGTCAGTCAAGAGATGGTCAAAAAAGACTCGCTTTTCGAAAATACCCTTAGACTGTGTGTTCTAAGATCGTTCTTCACACCCCAACTTTTCAGCTGTGATGTATCCACATTCCAGACCACATTCGGACTTATAGGTATAACTCTGATTTGATAATACGGAGTGTTTCTTTGTGCTTTTGACTTACTTTCTCCGTGGAGAGAACGAAAGAGAATCCTAAATGTCAACGCCAACTAGTCAATTGAGCTTTATCATGATTTGTTCGTGGGATTTCCCCTCCCTCCCTCTTCTCTTTTTGTCCTGATTGGCCGTCAATCCATTCCCTTCTCAGCCCAAAGTACAAAGGTCCCTCTTGATCCTGGCCTTTGGCATTTTCGTTGATAAAGTTGATGATAGAAACTGGACGGAGACGATATAACAAAACTATATCTTTATCTTTCATGTATGTGTTCTGTAAGAGTTGAACCAAATATTATAATCACTATCGAACCAAATACTATTATCATCACTATCACCAGAGTGTTTTGTAATCTTCGCGTTCAGAGTGTGTGAACTGGCTCGCAGAATACCATTACTCCTTAAAGCTGAGCCAAATCCAGAGTTCCTTGAAATAAACTTATATTTTCCGTTTCAGTCAAAAACTTTGATTGACTCGATCGGCACATTCAAATATATATTTAACATGATTTTTTTTTCACTGGCTGCCGTGGATAGCAAGCTCGTCGGCGATATGACACATCAGACGGTCCATATTGGAGCAGCTTTCTTTCTCCGAAGAGTCCATGGATGAAGTGTCCATGGCATTAATGGACTCTTTTCGAATTAAAAACTTGCTATCTCCTTCTTCCTGTTCGGGTAAGGTTCGTAGCGCTTCCTCAATCGTTTCTTGAACCTATGGTAGGAAAATTATGATTAAATCACTGTCCCAACACACTTTATTTATGCGTATACAGATCAGATCGGATCCGTCTCAAAGATTTTTCCAACATCAGTGCTTGCTATCACGGTCTTTAGGATTAATAACAATTTTTTCAATAGATATTTATTTGACAAGGTAGAAAGTAGGGCTCCAACAAAGTTGCCTTTCTTTAATTGTTAAAATTTTCAGTCAATCCGACAAAATTTTCCATAAGGTTTGTCCCGAAAAATTCGAAAGTTGCTGTGTGTTCCGAAAAACTCGAAAGTTGCCAAATTTGACTCAAGTGGCCAAAAGTTACAACAGGGGTCGGCAACCGGTGGGCTGCGGCCCACATGTGGGCCCAAGGGTGGTCTTTGGTGGGCCCAAAGGCTATGGGGAATAGAACAAAATAGTGGGCCCGCGAGACATCCATAGTACTAAACTTGTGGACCCAAAGCGCTTTGATCGATAATTCGTGGGCCCCTGAACCTACCAACGTCTGTTTGGTGGGCCCCTGACAACATGTAATCAAATTTGTGGGCCTTGACTCAAAATTGGTTGCCGACCCCTGAGTTACAACATTTGGGGTAAGTTGCATTTTGCAACTTTGTCCGAGCCCTGGTTATAACTTATAAGTATCTTTTGGAAGAAAAAGTAAAACAAACACTTCGGAAAAAATGATTAAGTTGAGCTTTCAGGCGACATTAATTTAATATTTATGAGTCGAATCCTTATAGATCGGTTCTAACCCGGCATCGGTTCCTGGGTTTTTGGATCCGTTCCACGACGAGCCGACCGCAGAACCGATAGGACCCTGAACCGGCTCGTGGCCGATCCAGACGCATCCGTATAAATTACCTTATCTAGATGAGCTTGGAATTTTTCGGCCACTTGAAGCCGACGCCTTTTTTGAACGTGAAGCATCACTCGAAGCGTTTCTCGCGCTTGATGAGGTCGGAACTCGTTGATGAGATGATGCATATGAATGAACAAGAGATTCGTTTCGTCAATCTTCTCTTCGCGTTTGGCCGATTCCGGACATTTGATCAGGAGTTCGAGGAGATCGAGGAAGTTTACCAGAACCGAGTGGTTGAGCTTGTGGAGTTCACGCTTGCGATCCACGTCCTTGGACGAGTATAACCGACGAATACCTTGGGACTCAAGGCTCTGAATAATGGTGTCGTCAGCGGAGAACGGCGCACCAAACATGGAATAGGCGTCGGTGATAGGCGGGGGTGGGGGTGGACACGTGCCCCGTCGAACGTTTTCTTCAGTATAATGATTAATATATTGCATAGGTGGGAGGGGCATGGAAGTGACCTGAAACGCAAAAAAAGCCAAGCAATAAAGTGAGTTAATCCAGAAAAGAGCTTCCAAATGAAACTATTAATTTACGTGTTTTTTTTGGTTGTTTGCGGATTTTTTATTACCGTTACAAGGAATGGGCAGTCCTGTAAAGAAAGTCAATCATTAAACAAGAAAGCTAATTATTTATGAAACTTTCTTTTAATGTTTGACCTTCTTTACAAGGAATCCCATTCCTTGTAGCGGTAATAAAAAATCCGCTAATAAAAATTTCATCTGAAGTCCATGCAAAACAATGTCATTTTTATTAATAATAGGCCTCGAGGTTTGCACTTTGCCTTTGTTTATGCACCAAGTTAATCAATATTGTTCAGCAACTCAGCTTCAGCTTTTATGAAGCTTCAGAACATAAATAAAGGGAAAATCTTTTTCTCTAGGAAGAAAACCACCGCAACTTTCTTCGTCTTCTTCAAACAGCTGAGAACGGTTCTTGATCAAAAATAAAAGTTGCAAGAAGACAAATACGAACATGACGCGTGTATCACTTTTAAACTGAATGGTTTTTTTAATACCGGTTCACAAGACTCTAGATTAGTGTCACTTGTGAAGAACGGGTCAGTCATAAAAACTGAAAACTTTGGTACCTTTTTTTAACCGAATAATTTAAAAAATGAGCATGACCGCCGTGGACCACCGGGTAACACCGGGTCCACGAGGGTTAAAGCCTTATTTCAATTAGTCCAAACTTAAAATGCCAATGAAATTAAAAGTCTTATCAAAGTTCCAGGCTTTCTGATCATGGACCAAAGTTGTGAGCTCCTCTCTCTCTCTCTTGAAACACTCACTTGCGTGCTTTCTCGATCGGCGGCCGCCGCCGCTGCCCCGGCAGCGGAATTGGCCGGCGGGTTCGACGTGGTCGATGAGGCTCCCGGCGTATGCGGCGCGTGGATGCCGATCTGTCCGCCGCCACCTCCGCCACTGGCACCACTGACCGGGGTCATGCCGCCGGCCAGCGCCGGGTGATGGCCGCCTCCGCCTGCTCTGGGACTCAGACCCGGATGGTGGAGGCCGCCACCCATAGGACTCAAGCCCGGATTCATCATGGCGGGTACGGAGGAAGAGCGTGTGGAGGGTAGGCCGGAAAATGGGTGCCGAAGAGTATGGAAATGGGTTAGTTTGGGTGGGTTTGTTTTGATTTGTTCTGGATGTTGTTGATGGAACCGATGGAACTTGAGAAACGACTTGTGAAGGATAGGCTTGCTACTGAAGTTATGAGAATTGGGTCAAACAGTCGGAGATAAACCCCTGAGAGACCAAAACCTGAATGATTGCGTTTGATTTGATAAAATTTGTCAAAATTCCAGACACATTTGAAGCATTTTCCGCCAAGTAAATTTAATGTTCTATTGGCATGGATGAATCATTTGGTACAAGCTTGTTCTTTTTGACTACCCTGAGGTATTCTCTTGTCCCTGCCGACTTTGCCGGTGATTAATCGAGCCCGCTTGAACGTGGCCAAAGATGCTACAGATGCAAAATATTGATAAATGGAAGCAAATTTGAAATCTGAACCATTCTTTGGATACAGTTTAGGCATGGAGCGAGAGGGTTTCATAGAAGAAATGGAACACTAGCGCAAACATAGAAAGTACTACTTTTTGTCACAAAAATGACTGAATGACATGAAACACACTTTGTTTCATTATCTATCTCTGAACCCAATCAAGGGTTCTCTATTTCGTGTAGCGCCGTCGCACGTCGATTTCTCGTCACCTTGACGTTGTTTCTCAAACGTCATTTCATTTCTAATGCCCCGACTCAGGTTTGCCATCTCACTGGATGCCCAACCATTTTGTTTACGACGCGTGGAAAAAAAATATCCCCACAGTTGATATTAGCGCAACTTTTGGGAGCTTTTGAAGTAAATATTTCGTGTTTAACTGTCACTAAATTTGGTACTCTTGACATTAACTTTTTATTGTTTATCGAGTTTACCACTCTGACCATTTAAAGGCGAATAAAAAGCATTGAAACAGATGGGACCCAAAATATAAATCCCAGGCATCGATCTCAAACCACTTAAATTTGATACGATTATCGTTCCATCCCTAGATGTTTTTCTTCTTCTCTCCAACGTGGACGAAATAAATCCTTGAAAAGCCCACACATAGGAGTGTAGCTCACCTAAGACTGGCCAAACATTGTTTCAAAACCTGGCAAACCTGGCTTGAGATCGGACAACACTTCATAAGAACTTAGGCCTCGTTCGACGGGGGTGCTTCTACGAAAAGGGAACGAAATCATTTCGGAACACTTGTGCGTACCATCCATCCAGCTAGCGGCAAGATTTCTGTGGGATGCTTCCATGAGCTCGGATTTATCTTGGGCTTGGTTGGACTTTGAGATCCAGAGTCAGGCGGAAGATAATCCTCGGGTTCCTCGTTCCTTCACCAGTGGTCCTTTGTATCCTTTGGACCCTTGGGATCGATCGGGTTTCCGCGCTCATTTGACGAATTCCGAATTGGATTCCACTATGGCCACGGCCTCGAGCTCGAGCTCGTCGGCCTTGAAAGGCCAAGGATCTTGGGAGCAACTACGAAAAGAGGTAAAAATACGTACCCGAGATCGATTGAATTGCGGATTTCAACAGCTCTTGGGAAAGAAACGTCAACTTGTTGGCCTTTCCTTCAAGCTTCGGGTGTAAAGCCAAGTGTCAAATTGAATTGACGCTTCTTTCCCATGAGTCCTCTTCAACTTGGGGAAGAGGCACGTTGTGACAACTAAGTTATTGGGCTCAAAGTTTGGCTTCGGTCATTTTGTGGGTCTGGTTTGAGCTCATACCAGTCAGTATATTACTCTAAATAAAAGAGGTGAGATCACTGGGTTAAAAGCAGACCTGTTCAATTATCTTATCTAGATAAAAGATAAAGATAAAAGATAGTTTATATTTTATCTTTATCTAGATACTTTTTTGGAAAACTATCTTGAACTATCTTTATCTAGATAATGTGTTCTCTCAATCTTTTGTGTTAAAGCATCCATTATGCATTGTTTAGTATGCATTATGCATTTTCCCAAAAAGTATCTAGCTAAGCTACTTCTAGATACTTTTCTTCATAATCATAATGCACAATGTCAAATTACTTGTGCATTATGTACATTGAAAGTGGATACATTATGCATGTTGAGACTTGAGAGTGGACTCATTATGCACATTGAGTGAAGAATCTGAGGATGCATTCATTATCCACTTTGAGGAAGGGTGCATAATGCGTCCACTCTTAAGTCTTAACATGTATAATGTGTGGATGTATAAAACATCCACTTTCAATGTGCATAATGCACAAATAATTTGACATTATGCATAATGAAGAAAAGTATCTAGAAGTATCTTATGTGGATACGTTTTGTGAAAATTATCTTGAAGTATCTTATCTAGATAGTTTTTCGGGAAAGTATCTTTATCTAGATACTTTTTTCGGGAAAACATCTTAAAGTATCTTTATCTAGATACTTTTTTCGGGAAAACATCTTAAAGTATCTTTATCTAGATACTTTTTTCGGGAAAGTATCTTAAAGTATCTTTATCTAGATACTTTTTCATGAAAGTATCTTAAACCATCTTTATCTAGATACTTTGCGGAAAATACTATCTTATCTAGATACTTTTTCAAAGTATCTTGAACAGGTCTGGTTAAAAGTGATTAGAGATCGAATGAATCAACCCAATGAAATGGTCACATTGACGATGACCATCCCTTACTTCTAGACTTCCAAACTTTCCCTTAATATATTGTCGAATGTCATTAATCAGGAAACGGGTTTGGACTTAGAGTGAAAGGGAAAAAGTTTATTCAGGCTAACGTAGTAACTTTCTAGATACAAGTTTTTTTCGCTCAAATTGCTCTTGCCCATACAAAAACCAAAAAGAGGCCAAGGTTTGTCCGCGCCGATTTCCTTCCAATTTTGATGTGCAACCTCCAGATGCCCATTATTCTAATGGATCCAAGATTAGAAATTGACAATTTGGACATAAATTTTGTTCATGATTATGGTTCTGACTTTGTTTTTGATATTTTTTTATTGATCGAAAATCAAGTGGTTTTTTTTTTGTCAAAAAACATTATGTTCAAATGATCAAACCTTGGTACTTGTGTTTCGGGACTAGGATTCGACACAACCATCGGCAAATGAAATCGGAATTGAAAAGGCGCCAAGATTATTTCTAGCAATTTCGTTCGCCTTATTTTGCTAGGAACACTTTTCCTTCGTCATATGCCACCCTTTTTTCATCGATTGAAAGGTGCTTTGAACGCACAATGATGACTGTCTATTGCATTTTAGGCCCGACAATTGGAAAACCAGATCGACTTGAAATTGGTGGCCTTTAGCAAATTGGGCTCGAGTCTGAGTAGCTCGACCGCGTTGAGCTCCTTTTCGGATAAAGCCCCTCTCTTGGACGATACCCAGAATGTGGTGGGCGATGCCTCGACTGAAATCGCCGATCTTCTAGCCCGGTTGGCGCAAGTCAACGAAGGCCTAGCGGATTTTGCCGCCCGACAAAGTCAAAGTGCGGCCATTCATCATACCTTACAGAGACATCGCGACATTTTGCTTGATTATCGGCAAGAGTTTAACAAAACCAAAGCCAACCTCGAAGCCATGGCTGAACGTGAGGATCTACTCTCAAGTGTGCACAGAGATATCAACGACTATCGAAATGGCGTGGCCGATGGTGGAACGGGACGCTCGAATAAACGGATGGATCTACTCTTGAAGGAAACGGAAAGCGCTCGTAATTCTGAGCGTCTCATTGACGATCAAATCAATATCGCCATTGAGTCCAGAGAAACGCTTGTGAGCCAAAGGATCGCTTTCAAAGCCATCCAAACCAAACTGAATGATATTGCCAATCGGTTTCCCGTTATCAATAGTTTGGTGCAGAAGATCAATATTCGCAAGCGTCGAGATACTTTGATCGTGGGTCTGGTGATTGGCCTTTGCCTAACTTTCATGATCTGGTACGCGTTCTGGTGAGACCGATCAAGGCGAAACCTCAAACTGTGATGTTTTCCTGTGTTGTATTGTGCATAAAAGCTCTTTAACTTAAAACCCAATGTTGGGAGGCAAGCAACTAAAATAACCCCCTCTGTCAATTGATCGGCCTCACTATGGAGGCATGTTTTCCATAAAATAATCTGGACCTTTCTTGGAAGGTTTTTTTTTTCAATTTTATTGGGTTACTCTGAAAACGTCAGTCGGCTATATTACACACGTTGACAAACATCCGTACATTCAGTACAAACCTATTATTCATCAAAAGTATCAAACGTGAACCATCTGAGTTCGGCGTCAAATCGTAATACCCGAACTTGGAGAAGGTAGAAAAAATGGGGACTTGACTAACACATCCTGGCGACATTTGTACTTGGGGCCGCATTTTTGAAGCGGGGGAATGATATTTCTTTCCTTCAGGATGTGTGAAAAGGGGGTCTGAGAACGGGTTATCCGCAAGTGGATTGAGAACAGCGTGAATGCGAAGGAAGTTAATACTTGTAGACGTGATTTGTGGCCATGCCGACACTCTTCCAAAACTCGCAAGAAGGATAATCGGTCTGCGTGGTGATTTTCTCGCCCACTTCGTACATGCCCACTGTGAGATCCTTATTTTGAGGAAGAGTGCCCTCACGAACGAACTGATAAAACATGTCTTGCATATTCTTCGAGAACTTCTTCACACTGGCATCGTTCGTGTTCAGAAGGCCAAAGATGGCTTCGATGTCCATGGTGCGGTCGGCGATATCACCTAAATCACTGGTTCGTGGTTGGGTAACAACATAGGCATAGACATTGGCCACGAAATTCCTTGAAGCCACCTGTGCTGTTTCAAGCAAGGGACAAATCATCCTTAGGTCCGAGACCATCGAGGCATAAGCCTGCCAGTTCTGGTTTGTGAAAGTAGCGTTGTAGTGCTCCAAGACCAATTCAGGCAAGGTGTCGTTGAATTCGGAGAGGTATTTTTCCACGTGTTCCATGTACTCTTGAGTTTCATTCCAAGCTAATTTGGCAACATTGTTCTCGTTTACCATTCCTTGGGCATTGGCTCCTGTAAATGAATAAGTTAAATTATTTATTTAGGATTTTGATTCAGAATAGACTTGTTAGTTACCGAAAACTAACGGAGCCACATTTGAGAATCGAGTCTTGTGCCAATATGAATGGAGGCTCTCGAAGATCACCTCTTTGTCAATAGTGAGCCAAGCGTGGTCATTTTCATTCTTCATGGGTAATTCAGGATCTTGTGTCCACTCTAATGGTTCTGCCTTTGTTATCTCCTCGGCTGCGGTATCTAGAAGGCAATCCACTTCATCTTTGCCACATTTCACGTTGTCCAGAATTTTCTGCAACAAACATCATTTAGATCCATGAACAAAAACGACGTAGTCTGGTTCAAAAAGGCTAACGATATCCATTTCTTAAAAAGTCTAACATTCTTTTTAAAAAATTGAATCAATCTAAAAAGACACCTCTTGTACCTTGTTTTGTTCGTTCGCTTCTTTCAAGGTTTTGTTGCCAAATGCTCCCGCAGGATTGGTGATCCAAGCCTGAGCATAAAGGCCACGGGCTTTGGGAGATCCAGTCAAGGCCGTGATCATGGATGCTCCCGCATGTCTTCCAAGCAATGTCACCTTGGAGGGATGCCCACCAAAATGCTGAACATTGAGTTGAATCCATTTCAAAGCGGAAATGATGTCTCCGAGTCCATAATTGCCCGAAGTTTGAGGATAAGTTCGCTTGGCCAGTGACTGGAGTGAAGTGAATCCCAGGGGCCCATGACGGAAATTCACGTCAACAAACACTACGCCATGTTTCTTGGCCAAAGCTAAATATTAAAGAGGTACAACTTATATTCGGACTTGCATGATCTCTTAAACTGATCAAAGATTTCTTACCAGAATCCGGTTTCAGTTCGGCTTCCATATCTTCGTAGAGATCTCCTCCTCCAATGTAGACAACAACTGGCATGAGTTCATTATAGACGACATTCGATGTGAAAATGTCCAACGTGAGGCAATCCTCGTTTCCACTCACGTCACCATTCGGATATCTTCGCCAACACTTTGTCGATGCATTTTGTCCGTGAGCCAAGAATTTGCCTTCAAAACACTCGGCCAAATTGGTCGCTGCCCGAGAATGAGTGAATCTCTGCGTTCCAATCACGGGCACAGCATAAGGGATACCTCTGAACGAAAACTGGTCCAGTCCATCTACCAACCTGAAAATCAATCCAACTCATGTTTTATTTAGATAAGGAAAAAGTTTTAGATTTTAGATTTACCCTTCAACGGGACCGCAAGTTGTGTGAGTCTCAATGAATTTTCCGCCACGGATCAATCTGGCCTCGTTGGCCCAACCGACGGGCGTGAAAGCTGCCACGAGGACAATGACAAGAATCAGGAGGATGAGGGCCGTAACGATGCAACACAAGGCCAATTGCTTCTGACGGTCCATTTCGTGGAATTGTTGAACACAATGGTCTTTGGTCCCGGTGGGAGGCTCTTTCTTGCATCCCTCTCCTTTCTCGAGGTCTCTCTTCTCAGTCTCGTTTTTTTCCTTGTTGAGGGATTCTCCAGCCTTGTTGGGAGCGTTGTCAGTCTTTTTGTCTTGTGAGCCATCTTTCTCCCCCAAACCCTTGGGAGAGCTTTGCTCCTCCTCTTCATTAGCTTTAAGAAGCTTCTTCCGTTCTCCCGACTCGATGTCTTCAACCTAAGATGACAAAAATAAATATTCCTACATGAGAACTGATGTCGAAGCTCAAGATGATCTTACCTTGTCAGTTGGCTTCCGGGTAAAAATGACAGGCACATGAGTGGAAACGTTTTTTAAGCTCTCCAGGAATCCCGTTTTCTTCTTGGTGTCCTTCCCATCTTCGGAAGAGGGCTCTTTTTCTGTGTCTTTCTTTTCTTCATTTTCTTCCTCACAAGAAGATTTGGCTTCCTTCTCAGATTTGGCTTCTTCCTGGGCTTTCTTTTCGGGGGTTTCCTCCTCTTTTGGGTCTTCTTCGTCTTCGTTCTTGAGAAGTTCCTTTTCTTCCTCTTCCTCTGATTTCTCGCTCTCTTTATCCTTCGACTTCTTTCCTCCACTCCCTCCAAGGAAGGCTGGAATGCTATTCTTCAATGTCTCCAGAATCCCGCCTCCTTCTTCTGTCTCCTCTTCAGGTTTTTGGTCATCGTCGCCATTTTCCTTTTCACCATTGTTCGATGTTTCTTTATTGGTGTCGTCCTCAGTTTTGTCGTCTGAGCTCTTGTCAGTTCCATGCTTGGGTGTGCTTCGGTCCTCTTTTTCCTGAAATATGACATAACACATAATCAAGTTCCATCATGTCCATCAAATGCAATCAGCTCGGTGGCATCCTTAATTCAATTGAATCATAGGATGCTCGATGTTGTCTGCGACAAATAAGCAGACATGAGGTCAATCTCGTTGCAATTGGGAACACGCAGGGCTTTTCGGTCAATGCTTTCTTTGAGTCTGTTCGGGATCGATCGAAGGGATCAGTCATTGTCAATTACACGACATTTCTCACTCTGGCCGATAAGTATGGCGAAATCCCCGCATAAAGTGCGGCATGCACTTTCACGACTTTCGCCTATGATTGTCAATGACTGGCTGACACTGATCACATTTGCAACGATTGAGGGGCTTGCGCTCATTTCCAATACAAATCATTGATTTTGTGTCAACCTAATCTAACTCAAATGTACTCGATAGAAATGAACGTAGTAATTAATTCAAGCCTAAGCTTCCCTCTTGTTGCAACATACTTCTGCTATTTCTCATTTTTTCAGATTCGCTTCTTTTTCACTCAAATCTTTTCGTATCATAGGGCTCATCAGGAAGCCGGCAGATGTAAACGACAAATTCTCGCGTGAGATTTAGGGTGATATGCAAATCGAATTGACCAGTCACATCATTGTGTGTCTCATTTCCATTGAGCTCTGTTTTGGCATTGGTGCGATTATTGTCCTAGGACAATGTGCATTAGCATTTACGGCCATTGAAATAGGAGATTGATTAGCATGGTCAAATATTAGGCGGTCGGTTGAGCTGAATGGACGAACGAGCGACCCCATTGCGTAATTGCCTACCCCTTCCTTCCCCTAATCAAAACCATTGTAATTATTCACCCGGTCTTGTGACCATTTGTTCACTTGGCACACATGATTCATTGATCGTGGTTCACGCTCGAGTTTGGTTTGAAAAAACGGTCCTTTTTCTTCAATAGGTAGTTTCCCTAATCGCTCATCGTTTGATTGAGGCTCAAATCCTGGTGAAATTGATTTTTAATTTGAATACCTCGAATCGATTTGCCTAGGTTCAATCATTTGAATTATTTGAATTTAGAAAATCAAGACTCCCCTTTTTCTCAAACATGACTTTGTTTTCTTTCATGAATGTGTTTTTGGAGCCCACCTAAAGGGATAATGTGGGAAAATTGCTTTAGTTGCTTGAACGGAGACGATGACAAATGAAGACGTATTCTCAGTGACAATCTGACTACACTTTGCGTCTACACAAAAGGCGCAACCATCAACATTTACTTACATTTGACTGGGAAACATTATTTATCTTATGTCGAAATACTGCATTACAAACCTTGAGATTGAGATTTACTTCCTTCTTCTCATCTTACGTTTCTTTCATAAATGATCAAAGGAATACAAACAACGAGGGGGAAATTCAACCCTCAAGGAAACGAGAAGAAAAAGCAAACCATCCAATTATGCACTTAAAATCAAGGCGTGTTGGTTGCCTGAACTACGCGTGCGACAACTGTTCTTCTAGTAATGAGAGGAAAGCCCTGTAATCAAAAAACAATTGCTCCAGCCCACTCCAAGTCAAATCGAGCTCCAACATCTGCCAATTCGGACAACTAAGTTGTCGTGTCCTGTCAAGGCAGGACTTTCCCTACCTTTTATTAGCTCTACAATAATGATAATATTCTTCCCGGATCCAATTCTGCATTGAAAAGACTAGAGCCTTTCAGCCGAGAGACATTCTCAACTGAATGGGCGTACCTTTACTCACTCTCAAATTTGATTGTGTGAGGTTCAACAAACAAGATGAAACTCGTAATCTTTAGAAGCGATCTCAAGCCAGTGAGGAGAGCTCTTGTAAATTCGCAAGCCAGGTTCTCGACATTGGATGATAGAAAAACCCCATTGAAAAGCGCCCAGGTTCTCGTACTTGACAGCCTTCTAGGAATGAAAAATCAACAACAAACAAGTCCAAATGGTTGGTGATGAATGATCTTACAGAGATTTGAGGGTGGCTACTCGTTATGTGCTTGTTGTGTTTGAATGTAAACATAACCATTACTCTTCAGAAAGCCTGATACAACTCTGATACAGTGCTCTACACAGTAATTGTTAGTTACATCTTTCTTTCAACTGAAATATGTGACACTCCCTCGGTTCTGAAAATCCCCGGTGAAGCAAGAGGAAGTTGCAGAAATCCAAGTAAAGCTTAAAGAATATGGAGATAAATGAGCATAAAATTCAGGAAAATTTGAAATAAAAAGAATCTACTACCAATCCTCGGTTCTAATTCATGTGCACACACCAAGAGTGTGGTTTTAATCTTGAGGTTTCCTTGTGGCAACACGTACAAGAACAAATCGACTCAACCAAAAAATATATGGTTGACTTGCTGTTTGCGCCATATCTTGAGCATATGTTGGTTGGGGTTAAAGATGTGTTATTGTACATAAATGGTTACGAGGATCATTACAGTATATTCATCGAAGTCAAAGGGGCTTCCTTTGCCCAACAATCATTGTGGTGGTTATCATTAGTACTCTCTGTTCGAATTAGAGCGTATACGTATGCACAAATATGAGGACAAAAACCCTTGATGAGCATCTTTGAGCAAGCTCACTAGAGTAGTATGTAGTTCATCTCGAATGAGATTACTTTCCCAAGGACACCGACCCAACCAACCAACGGCTTATTGGTCTTCAATGATTCATTCCTCTGAAGAAGAACCGAGATTGTGTTTTTCTTCCTCTTTCCCTATTTCTCTTTCCCAAATGAGTCTTTCGCCCAGTTTGCATCTCTCTTATCCCCAGGATCAATCATGGGTCCCGCTAGTGTTCTCAATTTGTTCGATCGATGTTTGTTCTCCCGTCAAGATGGAGTGAGGCAAAATCCGTTTGAAGGTCAGGTTTGGACCAATATCATGTTCCCTTGCCAAAGCCTTTAGTGGTAACGAATTTCCTCGTCATATTAGCCACGGGGTATTCATCGCCTTTTGAGAAAGAACCTCCGCCAAGATCAGCTTGGTTCTCCATTAGCCAAACTCGATCGAGGAAGGTACTCATTTATGGAAGGTACGAGGTGCCCAAGCAGAACCCATCATATTGCGCACATCATTAGCAATGTGGTCCTTCGGCAAAATGGCATGTTCAAAGTGCCCCACCATGGAGAGGGAGGGGAGCCCATGTCTTGGTAGTCTATTAAGAGACCATTTGGAGAAAATGAATCACAGGGCCCTAGTAAAGGGATGAGCGTTCTACGGAAGGAAAACGAGCTTGAGGGCAGCTGGCGAGGTAATAATCTCCATCTATCTACTAGGAAAGAGGGATTTGGTTGGGGCTAAGGAGACAGATATGCATGGAATAGTGCACACAGTCCAGTGCTATTATTATGGCTAAGCTCTTCGAAAGAGGAACCATGGCTGAGGAGCGAGAAAAAGGGATTCAGCGAAGCGTCAGTCAATTAGTATCAGGGATTATGACATTTTAGAATGAGCAATGATCTTCTCGATCAGAGAGAAAGAGAGAACTCGCATATGTTGGTTGGGTCTAATGGCTCGATAGTCATCGATTTCTTTTTCCTACGCCTTTCGACCGTGATTGACATCACGTACACCTACGTGCCATGGGTATATGGTACAACATATTGTAGATCTAGCCCCGAATTCTTGCAGGTTGCTTACCTTCTTCCGCTCTTTGGAGATGGATCGAAGGAATTTGGGCGTCCTGATTTTGAATTTTTTCCTTTCTCCCTCTCGCTCGCCTTTGTTTTCTCCGTTGTCCGTCTCGTCATCGTCTTTGTCATCACTATCTTTGCCTTCTATTTTGGCCTTTTCTTCGGCTTCCCGTTCCTTCTCCTCTTTTTCAATCTCGAGTTTGTCTTCGCTTTTGGCCGGTAAAATGTGATCCGAAGGCGGGGGAATGGTCTCGGTATCCGTTTCCCCACCACCAGCTTGCTTATTTGAATCAGACATGACTTTGGCGCCAAACGACTTGGAGGATCTGCAACAAAATGGATCAATGATTGATTTAATACAGCCATAATAAGGCTTCTCTTGTTGGATTCAGAGCTTTCTTTCGGTGATAATCTTGTTAGGAGCGACAAATCCCAATTTGAATGAACCTAATACTCGAGTCGATCTCCAACTCAAGTCGGTTTATCTCTTTGGGAATTACCCTCTCTCTCTCTCTCTATCGATCCCTCCGCTCTCTTGCACAGTCAACATCCATTTGACCATTGCATCTTCCGACCTGTCACTCAAACATGTTTGTCGTGTTCAAGCTCTTTGGCTGGGATTTCGTATCTTCCGTCGATCTGAATGAAAGGCTTTATAAATATTTCACATTTTTGAGGGGGTGAGGTGCCAGCCACGAAAGAGTTCAATCAAAATTTTTCAACGACTAAACCCACTCTAAACAAGATGAAGTGGATTCTTGGCGCTGGCTGTGAATGGCAGGACCACCCCATGCAACATCATTAGTCGACATTGCTTTGAGGGGTAAGTGCAAACAAGAAAGCAGCCGTAGAAAACCACGACGACCAAGAGGAAAGAAGCTGGATATTCAGTTAATTGCCAGTGAGGTGAGTTTACTTTGCGCATATCAGCTCATTGTATACCTAGTACATGGTGTACGTAGGCGTGTGTGCAAGCAAACGAGAATGAGGTCCCACTCAAGAGAAAGCATGACTCGCTTTGGTTGCCAGTACTTTCTTGGCACACTGTCATGTCCAGTTGCGCAAATATTTACCCGAAACCCTGGACCGTCGACTTGCATTATTGGAAGTCTTTTGCTCGTGTCGGATTCTAAGGTCCTCCTTGTCAGCCATTAAAGAGATACCTTACCTCTTTGAGATTATTTTTCTGAACAAGCAAGCATGTCTGGGTACCTCGTCATTTCGTGAGTTATTCACTCCACTACTCTCAAGAATCAATCCCAGAGCCAAGATTTTTTCTCCGACATGAACATGCTTTCCTGATAATTTGATGAATCAGGAGCTTGCTTTTGACAGAGAACCTAACGTTGTCTTTGTAGTGTTTTGCTTTCCCACGTGAATGGGTATGTGCCCCTCACATAAGTCACTAGCAAAGTACTCACACACAGATACTACACCTTGCGGAGGGTACTTAACCCAATCTTGGTTTATAGCTGCAGGCTGCTGGGGTGATCGTAATGAGGTCAATTGACCGCAATAAGCCAGTTTCTTCTAATTGGCACCACCCACGCCAACCATTCCAGGATCTCGGGAAAGTTTTCTACCTTCATTAACTCTTCTTGAGTACAGAATATATTCTGTTCATCTACTGGTAATGGTTCGGAATGCAATGAAAGATATGGGTTTTCCCTTCCTCGCTCATACCATCACCCCAACACAGATCATTGACATTCCAGGAATGTGACCTGACTACATGAAAAAATCTCTCTTTGACGATTGAACCTGACGAAATAACTGAATCTCCGAGACATTATTGTTCCTATTTGGCATCCTGTGTCCATTGAGTGAAAGCAATGTTTAGCTTTCTAATTCAATGTGAGTGGTGGAATCGAGGCTCAAATAACGGTAGTTTCTTTCCCCCATCATCAGTGTGAACCATGGAGAAAGGCAAAAAGTTGATCTGGATCCCCCTGATCAATAGATGAAAGGGATGTCATCGATCAAGTGGTAATCAATACAGAATATTTAGTAGCAGGAGTAGTGGTTGTGCTGCAGCAGACACAGGAGACTCCTCGGAAACTCGCTGCTCGTGGCTAAACCGACAAAACATGGTTATCGATGCTCACTTGCTGAACCCTTTCTCTCTGCCATTGAGGTTAACGTCCGACCAATATACGTATCTAGTCTTCATAAGTCTTTTTGGAATACTTTACAATACTCAGGATAAATCCGTGTTATTGGCGTACAGCAGTTCAATAATCAGTAACAGACTGAGATTTGATTATGATTCCACCAAGGATGAAGTCAAAGCATATGCTTATTCGCCGATGAATGACAAATGATCACAATCTGTTCAAGTTTTCGTTGGTGAGCATGTTGAGGTGGAGAAATGATGGCCGTGATCAAAAAACTTAATGAAGCGGAACCGCAGCTTTCTGCAGGAAATTAATGGACAAAATCCTCGAAATGAGCAAAAGGGTGCCATTAGCACTAGCTAGAATCGTTAGCCTCCAATACACTACCGGGAGTGAGATAGAGAGAGGCTGAGTGCTCAGACAGAGGACAAAATTGAAAAATGAACATGGTTCTCCTTCTATGGATTCGCGACGAATCAAAGAGGAACGGCAACAATAACGATCATTGAGAGTGGGTGGATGCATGAATGAATGAACAGACCAATGGTTGGTTGGTTGGTTGGTTGGTTGGTTTGTTAGATACAAACTAAATGAATGCTTGAATCTCTCTTGGATGGCTAAGTTTCCTGAAAAAAATCAACTCTTTCTCAGACAATACACGGATCCATCTTTGTCTTGGACGCTTTTCGCATGTCTAATGAAGTGTGACGTAAACACGTTTACCGATGCTTGAGAAATGAAATTTGTTTTGGTTTCTAGGACAACACATTACTCCATCTGAAAATAAACCCTCTGACAAGTGGCAAATGGTGTCTTTCTCCCATTTTTTCCCTTTCTTTTCGTTCAAGTGGATCTTTTGGTCCTGAACATATTGCAGTAGATTAGTTATCCCCCTATTTTCCCTCATGCAATCAAATGGGGTTCGAATCCATCTACACCAAGTACTATGCGAGCGGGTTAGGTACATACAGTAGGTACGCCAATACAGAGTGGTGGCTTGAAATGAAAAGTAAACACGCATTTTCGTCTTCTATTATTCCAATCTGAATGCACATCTGTGATTTCGTGTTGTTTGCTTTGAGGAGCGTGCTAGATTAGGGTGGGACCTGGCAATGATATCTAATAGTTATCCTGTCAATTCTCATCAAGAGAGGCTATTCAATCCTCCGAATATAGTAGTCCCCGTATGGACGTTCATAATCATCCGATATCAGACACCAACTTCTACTGCTCTTACCACGTCAAAAGATATCACCTCCACCACAGGATCTCTCCATTCAAAAAAAGTCATTTTCCACTTGAGCTTGCGAGTGAGTGGGGAGCGACAATTCATCAAGTCGCACTTTGTCCGTCGAACATGAGCAAATCAATATGTGGCGAATAATGGAGGAGCAATTCATCCACTCGTTCTCTTTCTCTTGGCAAGCTGATGAGCAAAGAAAGAAAGACTTAGAAGGCTGCATTACTTGGTTTGTTGGGTTGGTCAAACAACATGGTGGAAGACTCAAGTCCATTCACCCCCGTCATTTTCTTCTTCTCCATTCACTCGGCGCTCTGCCTAAGTGCAACCGTTGGATGGAGGAATATTCCTCATACGTCAGGCAATTTCTCCTCCTCCTCCTTCTCCTCCCTTTCCTTCGTTTTGTCGGCTTCTTCTTCGTTTTTTCAACAATGAAAACGGGTGTGAGCGTTATTCAGTATCCCTGAGCGTTGGTGGAATAAGGCTCCTTTTTGTACCCAATAGTTCGGGTACATTGTATTTATGCCTTTCAAGGTTTACTTCCTCCCTCCCCCTCTCCTGACATCTACAGTACTGTACGTTCCCTTAAGGGAGCTTACATTATCAAGATGAAAGGCAAGCTTTTGCTCTACAGCCAATATCACCTTATTCCTACAAATATAGGATCTTTGTTAAACAAAACGGATCAAATGTCTTTGAATCTTTGAACATGAAAGTCATCTTTTGTCTACACAATCATTTCAGAGGTAGGAACACTTGGAAAGGTCGTTGCTTGGAGACGGTTGTCCAAATCACTCTTTCAAAAAACACATGCATTCTATGAATTGAGCGCCCACCTTAACAATGGTCGAAAATGTGAAGGTAGTAATACCAGAAGTAGAAGTAGTTGTAGTCATCAGCATCATGGCTCTGTGAGCACAAAGAGATGGGGAAGAGGGTGGAAATGATGATGGTTAGGGCTCTCCAGTGGGGTCAAGTGGAGTCAGTGGGGATTTAGATCCGTTCTTATCCATCAGGAATTGAGAGTGACCGATTCGCTTGCTTCTCTATAAACCCAGCAAGTAGTTCCCTAACTCAATAACAACATTTTGCATTGTAGCTTGCCCTGAATATTACAGTGGGGTTGATGTGGTACAGACACAAACGTACTGAGTTTGGACAGTTACATGGATTCTGTTTATTTGCTCTAGATGTTTATGAGGCCCCAAAAATATGGTGGACACTTCATATGAGGGTAAAGGGTGGTGTTTTCGTGATGACGAATCCCCCTCTGAGATTTACCCCCATTGTCCGAAAATGGCTCACAATGGTACTTCATCATGAACTTATCGGTTAGGGGGAAGAATGGCCTGGAAAAGCAGTCCCCGTTTTGGACTTTAGCCAATGTTATATTTTTCGATTTGTACGAGTGTCTTGTTCAAATTGGTCCCGTGAATCTCCAATGAGCAACGGGCCAATTGTCCCGCGGGAAATCTTCCTGGGAGAATAATTAGCTCCATGGTCATCATTTATGTAAATCAGGTGCGCCACAAATTTTTGGGAAGAACATCCTCGCTTGATCACGAACCAAAATCTGCATATTCGCATTTTCTCCTTCTCTGTTGGCAACATCATGGCAGACACTTCGAGGAGGATGGAGGGAGAAACATTGCTCCCAGCCATCCCCCCTATTGTTGTCTATATCTCTCAAAAGAATGAGAATCTATTGTGTTCAAAGATCGATCCAAAAAGTAGCTGAGACACATTCATGCTAGACATACGGCACAGGCACAATTCAGAGCGAAGAGTCGAGAGCGTCATTGGATCCATTATCGGTTGCACGTGTTACATTTATCCAAGCATGGTTGAAACACTAAGCATACTTGTGTTGCCTGCCTGCATTCACTCGCTATTCTACCCCAAGTTCAGAGTTTGTGCCAAAACTTCAAAGGTAATCCCTGTTTCAAAAGACTTGATGCTTAAGCTTCCCTAAGTTTGCTTTTCTTCTCGACCTTCAGTATGTTTGTTTCTAACTGGTCTTCAATGATCACCTACAGATAAAAGCATCGTTGATTGGACATGGGAAATCCCCCTCCCTCTCTTTTCATGACATCCGATAATATGCTCGTTGAACCTGAAATTAATTGAAAGACAAGCGTGCCAATACTATGGGGAGGAGGTGGACGTTGAAACTTAATCGCTCACATCCTCACCGACCACCAACACTCACTTCATTTAGGTACCGATCTACTTAGAATGGGAAACTGTCATTCAAAGCTGTCCTGAATTTGGCATCGCCGCTTTTTGACAACGAAAGCAGAAGATAAAAAAGCATGACAGTTCTTGATCTTGAATCGTCTCAAACCTACGGATATTCATGGCACGAGGGTGAACCTGAGCACGCACGTACAATTTACAATCCCGTATCATCGGGAAATTTGAAACGGAATGTCGAGAAGCGCTTTTCCTGTCACATATTGAGCGTTGATGCCATGACAATAGAGTTCCATGTGGAAATAGACAGAGCTTTGCGATGGACCAATGGACCACCACCCTATTGACAACCTCCCCCAAGAACCTCCCGCTGAGTGGGTGGTCACGTGTTATTGGTAAATGTTTCGAGGCTAAAATGCACGAGAGCTGTCAATTGTATCAAAGGCAAAAAAAAACCCAAGCTGTTACGGCTAGTTAAGAGTCAGAATGAATGAAAGCCATCGTGCCAGTCACCCCAAAAACCCGCTGAATGGCAATCATTCCCTAATGTGCTCACCCGACTTGACAGGTTGGGGGGTTTACCCCATAAATTTATGACTTAACCAACCAAAGGAGGTTCACGGACGTTTTCTTTAATTATACGTTGCATTCGGAATTCGAGTCGTTTCAAATCAGCACTTTTGAAATTCTGGCCAAGGAAAGGCGTAGGAAAAATCGATATTTCAAAAACTTTGCCCTTATGAGTCATACGAGAGAGAGAGAGATTTCTAGTCTACGCTCAAGAAGCGTGAAATGAAACACTGTAGGGAAAAGGGAGTTTTGGCGTCAATTAGTAGAAAGCCATCCAATAATGGCTCATCTGAGTAACGAATCTTGCCTGGATATCCTCAAGATCCTTCCCGTCTACACTAACAATAGAAATACGTAGAACACGTCTCCAATGGTGACAAAAGGCCATCTACTTAATGAGATCTGGACAATGTGTCAACAAGTTAGTGAGAATAAAAAGCCAGAGTAATCTATGGAGTTGTGAAGCGTTTTCCAGCTTTGGGAAAAATGCCATCCTTTCGAATTTACCAATAAGCTCAGGCTTGAAAGGCACCTTAAAGGGGAACCATTTTTGCCCAGCTAATAAATATTTCAATGCTGCCATGCTAGAATGGCAAACGAGATCGTGAAAGACGCTTTTTACTACTACGGCGCAAATTCTGACAAAAGAATTCGAGCTTAGCAAACTCAATTCAGGGTCAGGCTTACCTCGCAGTTTGGACTTCTCCACGCAGATGTGAGACCGTTTGAGTGGTACTTTGAGTGTGTGTTCAGTATTTGGCACCAATTCCGAGTTGGATCCTTCTTTCTTTTCTCTCCGTCTTTCTCGATGTCACTCCACAGTTTGATACTATGCAAATCAGGCATTCAGGGCACAAACTCGAAATAGACGCAGCTGGCCAGAAATACCAAGTTTTATTCACACTCGTTTTTACACTGTCAGACTAACAATGGCACTATCAATAACACCGCCGCCAGACATGAAATAAGCAGGATTCCTCAAAATCGTGGAACCAACTTGAGCAACCTCTCTTGGTTCTCGATGCTGACTCGAGGAGTGGAACTAACTAGTTCTTGCTTGGAAGTGTGTTTCCACGTCTGTGAACTGATCCACCCAACGAGGGCGAAGAAAGATGGAAAGCGACTTGAAGATGCCGCTTAGGGATGAGGAAACACCACTACAGTCCGACTCAAAAGATGGGTGGCTCGGAATTGAATCCCCTTCTCTCTCGCTTCTCTCCGTCTCGTTCTCTCCTCTACCTCACAAAGACTCTGGAAGATGAGAGAACTTGCAAGATTGCTCGGGCTCTGGCCACCAACCAACCAACGCGGTCCACCTCTTAACTTGGAGTCACACTCATGTGCAGGAAGAATGGTCGCAAGGGGGGGGGAGGGATTTCTCCCATTCCCTGCGCATTGAAAGAGCCTTACGTTGGTTGGAAAAGGGGGGAGGATGGTGCTTGCCCGCTCTAGTTGCCTTCTCTTGGATGTCCTTTTTCCTTCTAACGGCCGATCTCGAGCCTTGGCGCGTCGTCTGGTTCCACACGGTCGTTCGCGCGGGAGCGCCCCCATAAAGAAGAAGGAGAACCCCTCCCAACGAGACGAGAGGGATGAATGAGTAAGTGTGCTTGGGCGTTTAACAAAAAAGTAGCGATCTTGGTGGGTTTTTAGAAGGGAGAGGGGAAGGGGGAGCCCCCCGAGAGTGTGAGTGGTGATCAAGACTGAACTGGACGAGGCCGAAGGGAGCATAGCCGATATGATTTCAGGAATTTTGCTGCGGGTTTCTGGAGTCTGTTTGATCAGGGTTGCTCCGTGTTTCCCTCATCTCTCGGACAAAGAAATGACATCTTAGCATCATAAATTCTGATTTGAGCTCTTGATTCAATTGCGAGCGAGTTGACGGGATGCACTTCTACTTAAGAGTGGTTCTGTCTGGCACTTTATCACAATCAGGCAATCGCCGAGATTCCAGTATTACTTTGACAACGACTAAATTGCTGGCAATGAAGCTCAATTAAGTCAGACTTCCATAGAATTTCGGAAACACTCCCAACGGAGTTTTCCAAATCTGTGTTAAATTCTTTACTACGTAAGTTGAGTCAAATCTCCCTAGCCTGGCAACAGTAAATTGTTCGCGAAAAAGTTCGGGATTGGAGAATTCTGAGTGACTTTGGGTGGTGTATCGCCCATTTAATGATAGTCCAGGCTGTACATGCCTTTTTCTCATTTGTCAGGATAACGTTTTGAGGATGGGTCCAAAAAAGGTTAGTTTATTACGGGATTACCTCCACCAAATGGCTCAATAAACAGGGCCACCAGATTGAGGTAAATTACATTTTACAATGTAATTACCAAAACCTGCGAGTTTTATCCAAAATTACATAAATAGGGAAAAAAAATAAATGTGGGAAAATCGCCTGTTTCGATGAACATGATATGGAAAATTGTTTGATTTTACGTTAAAGACAAGATAAAGAGGCAAGAATATACGTACACTGTATTACGTTTGTAGTAGTAGTACGTATGTACGTAAGTACAATTTGTTTACCTGGTTACCTGTTTACCTTGTTGGTATAATCAGGCCCGCTAGATAGTTGTAAATGGTATTTTACATTGTAATCCCAAAATGTGCCATTTTGTCCAAGAGTAAAAAAATTAGGAAAATGTAGAAAAAATGCCTCTTTCGTTGACAATGATCAACAAAAAGAATGTCAAAAATCAAAATAAGAAAAGAAGGTGTTACATTTGCAACGGTTGTGACAAAATATAATCGTTTTAGTATTTTTTCTTAACTATGAAATCAAATTTGGATAATGCAAGTACGAAAAAAGTCATTTTTTCAGGCAATATAGTGTGAAAAGTGTTAACAAAGTTACTCATTGTCTGAATGAAGATCATCATGTCATACCGGATTTTCCATTACTCTTGCTCCGCTCTTAGAATATACCGGGTGTACGGAAACATCTTAGAATTTAAAAAAAAGGTTATTTCTTTCATCATGTCAAGACTGTGAGACTATCCTTTTACTTTCTGCAACTTTGAAGCTCTTGACCTCGTGTTGTGCAAAGAAAGATTGATGAAAAAACATGTAATTTCTTTCGTTTCGACTAAATCGTTCGGAAGTCTTCTGTTTAGATTAATGCCATTGGTATTGGAGTAATTTTTAAAAATCCCTTAGTCAGGGAAATTTGAAAGGTATACCGGGAAATTTTCATCGCATTTCAGCACTTGACATACCGGACTTTCCATTACTCTTGCTCCGCTCTTAGAATATACCGGGTGTACGGAAACATCTTAGAATTTAAAAAAAAAAGGTTATTTCTTTGAAATAATAGAGCTAGAAAAAACTGCATACCGCTCCAAAATTGTGTAAATCTAAGCTTTAATTTCCGGTATTGATTATCAAAATTTGCTCAGTTATTCTCTCTACAGACTAAAATGAGTGAGCTATGGTCAAAAATCGTAAAGCGGATTGAGGCTGGCGACAAGTCCAAAGAGGTCGGTGAGCGCTTTCAGGTTGCTTTAAGCACCGTTTACAGGGTGCGCCACTGAAAATCGGGCATGAAAAATTGCCAATTTGAGTAAACTGAACCGTTGAATCAAAAAAAGCCTTTGTTACAAGTGATGTTGATTACAACTATATTTAACAGATATATTAATGAGTTATTCGAAATAGAGCCCCTTGTTTTTAGCCAGTCTTGAATCTCCTCTCTGCAAATGAGCAAATGATCTGCGCCAGCTCGGCTGGTGTTTTAGCCCATGCAGCCTTTAAGGATGTAAGAAGGAAGCCACATTTTTGTGAATTTCACTTCCCATCTGCTTATCCAGAATGACCAAACTAGAACAGTCCATGGGATTAAGATCTGGAGAGGAAGGAGGCCATGTCTCTTTGTCCCAAAAGATATCAAAATTGGCCATGCTCCAAGCTTATGTCCTTTAGGAGGCGTGTGCCCTCAAAATAACAGGTTATTGGCCAATGTGCTGTATTTTGGGGCCTTAGCACTGACATTCAAATTGGCGTTGCTGGCCTTTATCAAACCTTTGCCTGATATTAAGTGGCGCCCCCTGTACAAGACAAAGAAGCTCTGAAGGACACTGGATACTTTGACAAACATCAGAAGAGGTAGGCCAAAATCAACTCTCACTTCGGATGTGATGGAGTTGGTCAAGAAGAACATGGAACATACAAAAGTTGGCATTAGAAAATTGGCCAAGGTCCATAACATGGCACCCTCAAGCCTTGTCTAAGCAAGTCATGTGGTACCTAAAATTGGTCCTTCCAGTTGTGGCACCATGCCACCTGACATTGACCTCGACCCAGAGGAAGAAGAGACTCGAGAGGGCCAAAAAAAGTATTGAATTGAATGAAGTCGAATCCTGGGGAAGTGAAGTCGAATTTGGATGAGACAAACGAACTTCTTTTTGGACACTGTCACCAAAGTAGCAACACCAGATACCTTGCCGACAAGCCCTCAGATGTTGATCCAAGCATCAGGTACCTAAGACCAAGTTTTAAACCAAGGTCATGATGTTGGACGTCGTCTGTTTTGACTGGTGTGCACTTCCTCAAATCTGGATCAATGCCAACCTTAGCAGCACCCAGTACAAGGTGTTCCCATTGCTTAGCAGGAAAGGAGTGACAACTGAGTGTGCCAATAAGACGGAGTACCATGCCACACCTATCCAGAAGTACCTTGAGTCCAAGCTAGGATTAAGGGGATTCTGGCCAAAGGATTTTGGCCACCAAGCTCTCCCAACCTGAATCCCATTCCTTATCATGTATGGCCGCGTGTCGAGCAAGAGGCTTGGAAGAAAGCCCACAGCAAGATAAACAGTCTCAAAGTCTCTGTTAACAATGCCTGGATTGACATGAACAAGGAGGATCTCCTCCGGTTTCCGAGGGCGAACGAAAGCATTTTTTAAACGATTTTTGGGTAGTTCTTTAGGTTCTCCAGATAGATCCTGCTAAAAAAATTCATACAAAAATTCCGATATGTTTCTGAACACCCGGTAACAGTTCTAGGTCTTTCTAAAACGAGGTTTTGTGGTTAGCCCTAAAACATTACGCGCGGAACTGAAAAAATCATATCAAGTTCCTATGGAAATTCCCAAACACGATGAATGGCACTATTTTTTATATTTAGATATTCTAAATCCTGAAGTCGTGGGCTTTTGGGTGGTGTAAACCATCATTCATGCAATTTCACAGGAGGCTCTGCCCCACCGTGTACTAGAGCTGCGCACCGGATCCGAATCCGAGCGGATTCGGATTTCGTTCGGATTGATGCACCAATTTTTGGATTCGGATTCGGTCGGATTTAAACGGGAAATTCGGATTCGGATTTTGAAATTTCATTTCGGATCGGACAGGAGGACTTGTCGGATCCGATGCACAGCTCTACCGTGTAAAAGAAAACAACACAATCGGGAATGCTTGCCAAAATTTCCTCAGAGTACATGGGCAGGCTGTTCCGTGTATTGTGTATGGAATTGACCCATTTCATTAGCTAAAATGGATTCTAGACAACTATGCTTCTTGTGCCAAAAACCGTCCGTGTTAGAGTGCTCCAATTGCCAGGAAATATTTTATTGCAGCGATCAGCATCTCCAAATTCATTTTGGAAGCGGAAACCAATGCCAGTCCTTCAAGATAACGACAAGACCAGCTATAGGCAATATCATGGTCGCAACGAGACTTATCAGGGCCACAGAGGTGATCCTGGAGGAAAGACCAGCCATTTTTGGGCCCAAAAACAGCAGTGCGCCCAATTGCCTCGAGTGTTTGTGTCCTACCCAGGACAGATGCTCGAAATGCAAGTTTCCATGCTGTAGAGACAAATGTAAGTTATAGCTGTTTTTTTGTAATTTTTAATGAAAAATACAGTAATAAACGTACGTCGGTCTTTGACAATTCCCCTTTTCAGCACTTTATATAAAACATTTCGTTCCGGCTTCTAAAAGACTACCTTTGATCACCTTAAAGTACACGTTGTGATTAATAAAGATCATCAGCTCGAGTTCGAACAACTTATTGTATTTTGGAGAATTGTTTTTGATCTGGCATTTATTTGCTTTTCGAGAAAAACAAGAGTGGCAATAATAACACTTTACGAACCGTGAAACTTGAGAACGGGATTTACTGCAAAAGATGGATTGAAAGGTGGTTTAATCGAGGATCCATGTTTTTTGGAGGCAAATTTCAACAATAATTGATCAACAATCAACAAAAGCTTCATTTCCTTAAATCTCCTTTTACTTCATTGATTTTTATCTACACGTGTGAATCTGGGACCTTCCTTCAAATTTTAAAGTTTTAAAATGCTTTTAATTTTAAAAAGCTGGAATCTCAAAGAATCTTATTGGTTTCAAATCCGAAAAGATGATAAAAAAAACTTCAAAGCCACTTTTGTCACCAATTTGACATATTCAATTAAGGATCCTCAAAGGTTGTTGAGGTACAAAACAAAAAGGACCAACTAAGACAAAGTGATTAAATGTGTGCAAATTATCTTTTTGAGTGGCATTTTTGGCATAACTCAAGGCTACTTTAGCCACGAAGATGTTCTTGATTTTTTTTTCTTTTTTTCTGTCCTTGTGGCTGAAATAACGTTGTTTTTACAGAGTAGTGATTTTAAATGTGGCATCCTCAAAAAGAAAGAAAAAAAGCAAACAAAAATACCTCAAAACCTAAACAAAACCAAAAAATAGCATCTTCGTTAGTTTGGGGCTCAAATCCTGCAATGGCTCAAAAAACAAAGCAGAAAAAGTAACAAATAACACTATAACTTTATCTGGCAAAGAAGATTTCAAACTTGGCAAACAGCATTTTAATCAACAACAACCCAGAAAGGGTCTCAAGAAATACTTAAATAAAACCTTGCAATCAAGATTAATTGTATAAGGTCGGTTGTTGAGGTAGTTTGGAAGGAAAGTGGACGCATATCTAGAAACACAGAAGAAGTATGCTTGGTCAAGTTTCGCTACATAAGCCGCGTTTTTCAATTGCAACTTTTGTACCGTAGCGAAACTGGATCGAGCATGGTTATTTTTGCTCCGTCTCATAAACCTCTTGTGTGTTTCAAGATATTTTTCCATTATACTTCCAAACCACTGCAACAACCGACCTACAAGCCTCTGTTGGTCTTAAATCCGATTTGTTAGAAATCTACACCCTACTTTATCCTACCGTTGCCTATTATATTGAAGCATATACCTTTGCACATAATAGCAAGCTCATTAGAAAGATTGACTCTGATATGACCTCTGCTTTGATGGATTAGATTGTCGGTATCTAGTGGTTGACAACAACAAGTTCTTAGACTTGAAGGCTGAGAAGAAGGGAATCTGACAAAAGGCTGAACAGAGTGCCAAAACAGTCTTCTTGTTCCCTTGACGTTTCATTAGCGTAGTAGACTTGTCCCAGGTCGGGCGAATCCTCGGGGACAAAAAGCAGGTAAAACGCTTTGAAGGAGCTTTCGGAAAAATGAGCATGCTCGTTGAACGGCTAGATTGTTGGAACAAGCTTGGAACACGTTCATCCGGACGTGAACAATGTCAGTCTCATTTGGGACAGAGTCCGCTTCTCTAGTCCGCTTACCTTCCTTTGCACTCGAAACTGTACACAAGCCCATTGCAATAACATAACTAAGAAGAGAACATACTTACAAAAAAGTGCTCCATTCCACACTATAATAACTACTTTTGGACAAAATGACCGACCAATCCAAGTGCTTCCTGTGCCAGACTCCTACCTTAGAAAAATGTGAACATTGCTCTGATTCCAAATTGCATTTCTGTTGTGAATCCCATCTACAAGTTCACCGTTCCAATGGCGTGTGTAGAAAGTTCCGCATCGCTTGGAAAGAGGGCGTGGGGAACCACATGCTAGCTAGTGAGGACATTAAGGCTGGTGAGATCATCTTGGTCGAAGATGCAGTTATGAATGGTCCTAATCGGCCTCGGAAGCAACCCTTTCCATCTTGTCTGGAGTGTTTGAAGCCAGTCAAAAGTGGATACCGTTGTCCGAAATGCCATTTTCCGACGTGTGATGTCGTATGTACGTAGTAGGTGTGCAGAAACACTAGATTTTCTGTCATTAGTGTGTAATAGGCCAATGTGATCGGACAAACTCTTGATTTGCCAACAACAAAACTTCTGGCTTCCGTGTTCGTTTGCTTTTGCTTAAAGTAAAATCAAGGAGATTAGGCCAATTGCATGTCACAAACATTTCGACTGAACAGAGCATCATATTTTGCAAGTGGTTGAATGATATGAACAATCTCACAAAAGAAATCTTGTATTGCAGTAAAAAATAGGTTAGATAAATTAAGCAAACGTAATACGTTGTTGAGGGCATTGGGAAGGAAAGTTGATTTAAATACGAATTAAGCACCACCATGCGTATGTATCCAAGGAAACATGTACAGTACACTTTTGTCACAAGTGCCTTCTCTAATTGTAGTGCCACATATTTCAGCTTTATGATAATCTTTTAGCAATAAAGAGAGTTACAGGACAACAAGATCTATTAACCTACTAGTAATACGTTCAGGTACCGTATAATTTAGTCTTTTCGTGATGAGCCTTCGAACTTTTAGCCAACCTGTTGTAGTACTTTTGGAGCAATTGGAGGTATTGCTGATAGGATTTTAAAGCCAGAAATCGATTTGGTACGGGAAATACCCCTATGCGTTTCCAAAGCCAATATCGTTGCCCGAGATCAAACGCAAAAAAGTTCATTTTAACTCTTATGACTATTTACACTCTGACTTTACATCCTAATGCTCCCAAAAATCTTTTTTTAATGCGAAACCACCTAGGGAGATTGACATTGACTTACCATTCATATGTTACCCACATCTATAGAATTAATGTCGTGTACGGAAGAAAATACTCTGAAACCAGTTTTTGAAGCTATACTGTACTTAACTATAGAAAAACACAGTTTTTCTATAGTTAAGTACAGTACCAACCCAGCACCCAGTGTTTGAAACTCTGGGTGCTGAGTATCGTATTAACAAGACGCTCACTAATGTAAATTGCACTGTGAATGCATTTAATGCAATTATGGACTGTCATTTTGTGCCATGGCTAAACTGAATGCAAGAAGGAGTGGTGTGAAAATAACAGACTGCAGTTTTTTCATACTTGTGCCGAAAGGATAACTCGCAAGAATCTCACGGATAATGCAACGAGGAAACGGTGGTCTATTAGATTTTGATCTGCACGACCAGTATTAATGGCTCAGGAAACACTAATACGATTTTCAAAAACAGATAGATGCTTCTTGTCCGTTTTGTCATCATTTTTTTTTTCAAACTTGTTCGACTTGGATGGCTGCTCTGAATTTAACTTCACGCTAGCCAAGCATTTGATTTCGCTTTTAACGAAGTGGAGCTTTTGTTCCTTGAAAAGTCTCCTGAAAAGAGATTTAACGCCGGTGAAATTCAATAAGACGTTTCTGTCATATGTCTCTCTAAAGGTAAATGCATGCCCTTGTTTGCCTCTCGGTAGCTAAGATAAACACCCAAGAATGCCCCGAAATCGATAAGCACGTTCCAATCTTCTGGAACAAGAACTTTGAAGGAACATATGGACCGGTGAAGTAAGTACATGACCATACCCCATGAGACAAAGAAAAATGGAATATGTCAGTTTCCAATGACGCCCTTTGAACGCTCATTTTAGTTTTGAAAGTGAGTTAGAGGTCCAAAAATGGATCTCTGTCAATGTGGGTTGGATCTCATCATTATTTTCCCATTTCCGCCTCTTTCTAACTTTCTTTGCCACAAATTGTAAACACGTCGATGAGAGCTTCTTCTCATACTTTCATACTTTACTAGCTTGTCTACTTCGTTCGTTCCGAAAAAACTCTTCAACTAGCACTTGCTTGCTTGTCAATTACTTTCTTGAGAGTCTCGTGCATCGACAGGTGATGTACAGTAAATGGCGATTCTGAGGTAAAGGTACTAATCTATAACCAAGTAAACACCAATATTTTTTCCACTCCCTCGTGAATAGTTCACATCTAAGATGCTTACGAGAATTTTGATATTTATTGAAAAAAAGTACCTAGAATAAATGGGAGGCATGGGATTTGGAAAGAGTGCGCCTGTTTAATCGCAACGGAATCACATGAAAGCAGGAATTGTCGCATTGAAATAAAAACATAATTGATGATAAGCGGCAAGCAAAACCAAGAAGAATTGCATTTCCAAGTTTTGGTACTCCAATGTTTGTTCATGTCCAGTAATCACCGCAAAACCAATGAATGCTTTGTGGAGTCTTACATGTTTCAATTTTGCTTCAGACTTTTTGCTTATCGACGTTGTAAAATGAATTGCAATGCCGATCGAACGGTTGAGTTGGAACAAATCTTAGTTATTGTTTTTGCAAAACGAACATGAATTCCATGGATCTCATCATCTCCCTAGAGCATTTCTCGCAGTCATTTCAGACTTGCGAGACTTTCATGGAATTTCCATAAGCTCTTAAAGAGCACTACCGGAGAAAATTATTCATGCATCCACTTCCAACAAATTTGACCAAACATACCAATGCTCTGCGTACCTCATGGTTCCTAAATTTTGGAACCCGGTAGTTGTTTTGTTAAAAGGTGTTGTTGTTTCTTCCGAAAGAGTAATTTATGGCCAATTTTGTACAACATTGGTTGTACTGTCTTTTCGAACGGTGTCGAGCGTAGCGTCAATTGCGTCAAACCACACGAGTTTTGCGCTCTTCATGGTATCCTACTACTCTTTCTTCAGCAACGGTTGAAATCCTCGAAATTGTGGCAGAAAAACGGCAACATTTCCCTGCGAAAACTTAAAAAACGCACAAAGGGGATGCTTTAGAATCACCGCCGGACATGAAATTAAATCACCTAGCAGGCCACAAGCAACAATTTTCGGGAAGGCAGGAAGACCAACTGAAGATGTATAAATTCAATACACTCACTCAAATCGCCATCAGTTCACTTTCAACAACATTCAAAGTGTTTAATAGTCTTTTTGTTTGTCGGCAAAAATCCGCCATGCATCCTCAACACTACATCTGTCTGATTGTGATATCGTTGGGTGTGTGTTGGGTGGACGGGATATTTTTAACCACAACCGCAGCTAATGGCGCCTTGACCTTCACCGTTCCAACTTTAACGGCCACAACGGGCACGGCTGCCGCCGTATTAGGCGGTCTAGGAGCTTTAGGCGCTGGTAAGCCCTTCCCTAAGCAAAAGCTTTTGCTGTGTATACTAAAAATCGTTCGTTTTTCAAAGGTTTGGCCGTGGGCGCTCTTTTGGCCAAGTCCTTGAATAGACCTGAAGAGGATGAAAATGAAGGTTACTATCCTGTATCCTCTGGATATTCGTCTCCCAGTTCTCCCAGCTACTCAACACCTCATCATAGCTCTTCATACAAGGCTCCAAGCACTGGTTATGGCCACAAAAAGAGACGTCAAGGACGATCCGTTGAGGAGGAAATCAAGGCCGCTCAAGAGGAACTTGTTACCATTAATTTGGAACCCGTGTTCAAAAGTCTGGAGGCGAATGATGTGAATGATTGTGCCAAACTGAAGGTCTGTTTAATGGGCACCAAGGATCAAGCTGGACTTTCCCCGCAAGAAGTGGCCTTACTGGTGGTTTTCGGTCCCGAACAACCCATTTCTGTTGTATCAGCCAAAGCTCCTTACGACCTTGCTTTCCGATTAGGCCAATCGGCTAAAGACCAAACCGTTTGCCAAGAACGTTATTCCAGATGCCAAGAATAATGTCAAAAAAGCATTACATTGTTAAGTTTCCCGTTATTGAGTTTAAATAAAATCAAAATCTGTGTATAACAAGTACTCCCTTTGCCGTGAATTCTGTTCTATCCTAGACTAGACATCAAAATCGGTTGTTTTGAGCAAACTGAGAAAAGTACGTTAATATTCAATTGCAGGTTCTCAGGGGCCAAACCACGCCATTGAATGTCCAGTGTTTGCTAACCTAGATGATCTTCCTGACTTCAGCGGTCCATGTGAGGAATTTTCGGCTGTCATTCCTTTGAGGATCTTGGCCTTGAGGGAGTCTCATCCTGAAACTTGGGAACGAGTGAATCTCTTGATGGATCACGTTGAGGATTGGAACGAAGCTGATAAGGTTTTGTGGAAAGTGAGTCCTTTATTATGAAAGAGTTTGGTATCTTGTCTAAATTAATGTGTTGGATCAAATTCCAGACTATGGCGGAAGAAATCATTCAAAAGCGATGTAAACTGTCCAAATACACTACAGAAGAGCTTTATCGTGCCGCTGGCATTTTCCTAACAAATGGTGTCAATCAAGGTGCCAACCAAGGTCATGGCCTTTACCCAACATTTTCGTTCATTTCGCATGGGTAAGAATGGACCCCACACCATTATGCGTCCCGTTCTGCTAAGCTATTTCCATTCGTTTATCGAATTTCGAGCTCTTTCGAGCTCAGTGGACTCTCGCCCAAAAATGAGACACTCGCAAAAGTACGGAACTTTCTCCTAAAAAGAGTTAGCATGACCGTTTCGGAGTCCAAATGAGCATGAGGAATTTTCAGGTGTTTTCTTTCAACATGTCCCTTTTTCTGGAAATCTCTCAACGCACATCCAATAATCTTGCACTCGGATGACACACAAGATTTTAGAAACTGATTAGTAATAATTAATTGTTTTGCGCCTGTCGCATTGCCCTTGCATGTTCATGTGGGCCATTATTTCTCTTCCAAGTCACCCACTCAATCAGGTTTTGTCCTCCTCCTCATGAGGGCTGTGGCCGAGGCGACGACGAGATAGGGAACAGATAGACCCTGTCCCAAATTGCTAAGGTGGCAATACCTCATGTTCAGGGGACTTTGCGCGCTCTTTTGCTCGATTTTTTGTCGTTTTTAAGACGTCTCTTGCGTCTCCATTTTCTGGGCAAAACACACCAGGAATCTTAATAGGAAGCCTGGCGACTTTACGAGGCGAGAGAATAGGAACTCCATCCCGTAAAGAACTGCATTGAACCGAAACTGAAACGACCGTGCAGCAATAGTCCACTTTTATAGCTTGCATGAATTGCCGTAAGTTTGGGGCCGGCCTTTTACTTATTTTGGAATTGGAGCAAAAAATAAGAGTAACTAATCGCTGCTTAACTGTTTTTACATGCAAATTATTAGATGCTTTGTTTGTTTGTTTCAGGTGCGTATGTAACTCTAGGTTTCAAATCCATAGGGATCGCAAATTAGTCCTTCGAGCTCAAGAGGATATTCTCAAAGGGGAAGAGATCACCACTCGTTATTTGCCATCTATGATAGGGAGTATTCGACGTCGCTTCAAAATCAAGAATAACTGGAATTTCGATTGCTGTTGCGCAAGATGCCGAGATCCGACCGAATTGGGATCGTTCATCGGGATTACCGTGTGTCCCAAATGTAACAAAGATAAAAGCCCAATTACTCAAGGAACAAATGAGAATGGATCAAGTAAAGAACACGAGACGGAAAACGAGGACAAAAAGTCTTCGGCACCCCCCTCGTTGGCCTTGCTTTTTGCAGCATTAATGGAGAAGAAAAAGAAGGAAGAATGTGACTTGAAATCACGAAATGGGATTCCAAAATCCGATCGACCCGGTTATCTTTTGCCCTCAGATCCTTTGGAATACTTTAGCCATCACATTTGCGACAAGTGTGGCTACAAGATCAATGGACTCACTGTTTTTGGCCTCACCAAGGCCCTTGAAGATGAAGCCGAGGAATTCAAATCAATTGATCCCATCCTGGTGGAAGAGAAGCTCGAGGCCTGGCTGAAAATTCTCCATCCTAATCATTACCTGATTCTCAAGCTGAAAAAGCGACTGTTGGATGTTTTCAGTCTTCTGCCAGATCCAGAAGATGAGAGAGAGTTTCGCAAAAAGCTCGAGAAGCAAATTGCATTGGGAAGCGATCTTTTAAAGGTGGTGGAGATCTTGGAGCCAGGGTTTTCCCTGTCAAAAGGTCGAATCTTGCGACAGCTTCATGTGCCCAGAATCACGTTAGCCAAGCTAAGATTCAAGAGCACTGAGATTGATAAAGCAGAATTCTTAAAGACCACTGCTGAAGCCATTCGTAATATGAAAACGGCAATCAAGTGCATGGAAGACTTTGGCGATGGAAATGACAAAACGGAAATTGACAAATAATTCTTTATAAGAATGAAATATACATACAATTGTTAATGATTGTCTTCTCGAACTACCACACTTCCTGTTGGAGTCATCATAGCGTCATCCTCCCTGAGGTCGATTTCGACCATTGTTGCTTCAGCATCGTCATCCAGCTCCTTGATAATGGCTAGACTGGTCTTTTCCAATTGATCCAGCTCTTCACTAAATTTCGATCGCTGTTTTGGTTCCACATCTGTATTTGATTTCAATGAGTTTCGGATCGAGTCTCGCACACCCCGTACCAGATCGGGCTCTGATCCAAAGAGCGATCCTCGGTAATTGGCATCTATGTAAAACACACTAGGAGGTCTCGGAATTATTTGCAAGCTGTCATTGAACCTCACTGTGGTCACGTGTTCGGCACTTCGAGGCACAAATGACATGTAGCGAAGCACTCTGTATTGGTTGATGATTTTGCGATGCCATTGGTAGAAGAGACCGGCGATGACAAGAAGAGCCATGAGGAATCCCACAACGAGTAATGCTATCACCCATCCATACCTGGGCGTGGCGTTTAGTTTGCAAAAGGTTTCAAGTAATTGGAGTTCTTCGGTTTTGGGGTCGCCACAAAAGGTCTCATTTCTTAGTTTGGCCTTGAGCATGTCCGTGTCCACTGGTTCTGAGTATATCCTTGTCATAAAAAGACTCTTTTCACGGACAATGAGATCTAAAAGCGAGCACTCGCACTCACTGGTTGTTACATTCTTCACATTGACTGTCTTGAACGTGTTCGTTAAAGCTCCCAACGAGGGTTTGAACAAGTAAATGTCCGTCAAGCTCAAGGTAGAGTTCTCATTGCGCCCATGGGCAAATTTGAAAGTTTCAGTGGGATATTGGAACACAACTTTGTCCAATTCCAAGCCATCCACTTCTAGATGAAATGCACCACGTCGCATGTCGATGACCGTTTCTTCAAACCTGATCAGATTAGCCCCCCAAACCACAATTGCCCCATCTTGGTCCAAGACCATTTTGGAACGCATGACAAACATTTGTTCCAAGCGGAGGTTGAGAAATCTGGCTCCAGAACTGGACACAGTCACGTCAATCAAGACTAGGCCCTTCAATTCCACCAAGCTCAGGGCTGAGTTCGTATCGTTCTGGCTGTAGAAATGAGAGTGAATAGTCGAATTACGAATTAAAATCCGGAGGTCCGATCTCATTGTATGGCTTTTGAAGACTTCCGAGGAGAATTCTTCTAAACGGCAATGGATAAACTTGATGTTCCAAATGTTGCCTCCAAAAATATTTGAAGTCAGTCTCATGGGTTCCCCGATGATTTGAAGTCGGATCTCGATGGGCTGGGTTTGATTGGAAAAATTAAGAGAATTTTCCATCAAATGCAGAGAGGTTGAACCAGAGATCTCCAGGAGTGTTAATGGGAATCCAAGGGCTTCGAAAAAGAAGGGATTAATTTTGAGTGAGCAACGGATGAAACTCAGATCTTCAGTTATGTTATGGGTGTAGGCATTCAGGATTGTCCCACGGTATTGATTTTTGGGAGTGAGATTTACAATCTGAAATGTTTCGAGGGTCCATATTTTAGCCACACAATCATTTACAAATTTGTTTTTAACGTCACCTGATCCGAGCGAGTGCAAGTACAGATAACCATTTTTGGGTTTTCATTGCTTTGATCACACTTGAAAATATCATTTTCATGAGTGGGGACCAAAATTTTGCCATCAATTCGGGACCTGGGAGGAATTTGGGATTTCACCCCCACCACAAAGAGTGTGGTGAAATGAAACACAAAAACAATCCAAATTTTCATGATGTATCCAACAACAAACTCTAACAAAATCAAATCAAAATTTGCAGAACGTATTTGAGATAACTACCGTTTCCTGCATGAGCTCATTGCCCTTGACTCTATTCTCGGAAGTGTGTACGTAAAACAAGTAGTGTTTGACTGCGTTGTTTGTCGTGTATTAGACAGCTGAGAAATATATATATATATCATCACGTATCATGAATCATTAACTCATGATGATCAACAAGTAGCGAGCATTAAGATTGGGAGACATCTTGGTTGGCATCGTTAAAGGCGTGGATGCTCATGATTGAGGGTATATTTTCTTTTGGCCTCCAAGAAAAACATTCCTAATGGATTCGATGGAAACAGAGAAACGGGCACTGCTCGATATGGGAATGGTAGCCAAGAGCCTTTCATCTCCGTGAAGACTTCACTCCAAGTAGATATCCTCCACAGGATAGGCCGTTTCGATGAATTTTTGATAGAATCGGTTAAAAGCCCGCCTAAAAGACAAAAGAGGTAATGTGGAAACTGGCTATAGAACCCGTTCTACATTTCCCAGAGAAATCCGTCAAGAAATAATACAAAGAGAGAGAAAGAGAACGATCGTAGAATTTGCCTGTGTCTGAATTCTCGGCTTGAGACGCATTTGAGCATATCGATGGACATTATTTCTGAACATGGTTATCCATTATTGAATGGAAGAAGGAAAAACAATGCTCGTGAGACAACGATGAATTTTTCAATAACTCGAGATCTCTTACCCACAGGCTTCAGCCACGTGTTGAGTGGATCCCTCTCCAACGAACACGTGACAAGCGTATTTTGGAAGTTTCGGGTGTTTGGTGACAAAGCCGAAATATTGGCTATTGGAAGGGTGGAAGCCACAGAAGGTCACGTTCTTTAAGCTATAGAAGTAGTCTTGATTGGGATGTCGGGAAAGCTAGAAAATAAAAATACAAGCAAGGGATTTTACTTTCTACTGCATAAACAATCTAGTACTAGCTCTTGTCGGAGCAGTTGAAATAGTTGTCCAAACTTTTCCAGTCTTTGGTAGACACGCTCTTGAAAGTTTTTACTCATTAAGACACAAAAGGCCCGTTCGTCTTTCTCTTCATTAAGGTTGTTCGCTTCAAGGAGCAGAAAAGTCAAAAGTTCCAATACTCTTTAGCTCCACACATGTTCCCTATTACTCAAGCTCGGTCCATCAAGGCTAATTTGGCCATCAATCAGTCTGTCATTCCACCCAGGGTCACTCACGTTGAGTCGAGACTTATCGATCATCTTGATTCCCTTGTCTGAGATCTCAATGACACAAGCATGCCTCTTTGGAGCCATCTTAGCACCCACGATCTTCTTCACGGCTTGACAGAGCACTGCATTGCCCTTATACAAATGGCTCTCCACAGATCCGATGTATTCCAAGAGATAACGCTCTTTCCGTTCGCTGCTCACGCCATTAGGATCGAAATCATTGTACTCCACGTCCACAACATGAGCCAATGGAAAGATACCGATTTTCCCGGTGCGGAGATTGGCACCTGCAACAAAATGCAAATGCATTTCCCGACATCACGTGTGAGTTGTGAAGTGCACTTTCGCAAAAACTCCCAGCTGTCCTTCAGGCCCATTTGTCAAGGGTTAATCAACTTAATCTGCACTTTTTTATGACTATTTGCCATGCTTGAAAGCTTGGGGTTAAGTGGCCGTTCAAAGGATCTTCCCCAATTACCGGCCCATTGCACTAACACGGTTGGGCTTTTTAATGATATGGTTTATCAGTCAATAAGGCTGATAATAAGCTAGATGGTCATTGCCATTGCATTGGTAAAAGCATTCTGTACATTGTCAAGTGAACGTGCTATTGATTGGTTTTCCAATATCTGCCTCCGTCTAAAATAATAGAAATGGGCCGTTCAGCCAAAAATGCCGTGTGACTTTCGGAAGCAGGTTCTAGGCCAAGTGTTTCCAAATGTCAAAATTGGAATGAGTCTTCTTTGGAACAATGGCAAATGTTGTTCGGCGTGGAATTGTAAATTTCATAATGACCATGCCCACCCATAGGAGTGCAAACAATAACTTACCCTCACACCATAAATCCTCAGCCTCTTTTTGGACATAGACAGGATCCCCAATATCGATTTCAACTTCATCGTAGTGTCGAGGAATGAAACGATGAAGCCCTCGATGTGTGGGATCGAGAAGTTCCAATTTCTTCGGAAGGATAAAAAGCGGAGTAGCCCTTCGAGTTGGGAGAAATTGGATTGGAACCCGAGGAAGCTGGCGCCCTCCCATTTCGTAACCATCACATTGGGGAGAAGTCAGCGAGGCTGGATCGTAGTCGGTATCTACTGGAACAAGATGTCGGGAGTCACGAAAAGCAAAGAAAAGGACAGGTAATATTGGACAACCAACGTTTTTGCCCTCATCTGAGAATACAATGAATGGCTGGCAATCCTTGTGAATACCGTCTTGCATGCATTGGACGAGAAAAGAAACAAGCCTAAAGATGATCATAAAAAGCAAGTCTTGAATGCCAAAGTTAGCCGTGTCTACTCCAAGTCTCAGAGAGGAGAAGTAAGACGTTGACTTCATTTGCATTTCCCCTGCACTCTTTACGGCCCAAGAGACAAAGTGAGCTCATTCAATGGCACACCATGCTGTCTATAGGGTGGACATTTCTTACTTGGAAGTGACTGACTTTCTCTCTTTCTCTTTCTTCATGAAAATGGAAAGGTTCTGCTTGGACGGTTAGGTTAAAAGCCTTAACATAAAACAGACAAACGTGATTTACTGGATTTATCTTTACTAACCAACCACACATGGAAACTTACTGACAGGTTTGGACACTTTGCGGTAAAATCAGACTCTAAAGTATTACTTTACTTCGTTTGCAAATTTTGGAACATTGTTGATACCTTCTTTAACTTTCAGTTATTTTTGCGTACATGGAAGTTCTTCTAAATTCATTTTGAGGTGAGGACGAGGAAATGCTTTGAATGTGGGGGGTTTTCATATTTCTTCAGGTATATTTAGTGCCATTTTGACAACCAAAGAGCTCAAGGGAGCTTAGAGATTTACAAGATAGTGCCGCTGTTGACACTCTTCTCGCATAAATAATGGCTTGGAACGTTAAATGGACCATGGTCATGCAACCAAAGACCTTGAAAAAAAAGGAGAAACAATTCCAAGAAGACCAACCATTTTTCCATCATGAGAAAGTGTTCCCAACCAAAGGGAACCAAAAAGGCGCCTACGTCAGTTTCTCCAGGGAAATATCTTGAATCCTTTTGTGGACAGCGGAAAACCCAGCCAACGCAAGGACTAAAAACCCATCAACCCACTGTAGCCGCTAGCCATCAAAAGGGCAAGTCAAAATTGTGTTTTTGATCAGCCTTGGCCTTTTATGCGCCAACATTAGATGCTACCTGAGCTCTCAGTTCCTTGTTGAGTTTCTTTTTATGGAGTTTTGGGTTGCCAAGCGTCGCAAATAAATGTTTTTAACGAGTTCCTACAGGAACAAGTTGTTTGAAAATGCATTTCCCCTCAAGGAACATATGTTTTTTGCTTGCTCATGGTTCATCCGCCATCGATTTTCGTCAACTCATTTGGGGGAACGCGCCCAGTTCCATGCCCAAATTATGCTTTGACGAGCCTCTTTGAACCAAACTTGAGGAACGCCCTGTCACGATCTTGAGCAAAGAATAATGAGGTGAGGTCGAAAGTTGTAAATTGGTTACCGCCCCCTCCTTACGAACACCACTTTAAAACCAGTATATCACAGAAAAAGAGATGCACACAACACTCAGTTAACCTTCCTAGGCATTGATATCCAGAGGGAGGATCAAAAGTTGGGATCACCACCGCTCTGACAGGCATTGTTTTCATTTATCTTTTGTGTCCCGAGAGGCAGGAACCTGGTTCTAGTGTGTAAACACAACGCAGACGATCCAGAATGCTTCCAGCCACAAACAAACTGAGCACCAACACCAACCACTCTGCCAACCATTAATCTTGGCCAAGTCAAGAAAATCTGAATCAACAGACCTATTTTGTAGGGAGTAAACAAACGTAAAAGGACCGAGTATTGGAAGAGTCAGAGAGAGAGAGAGCTCGAGTATTCCTGGATGCAGGCTATACGACACGAAAGAGCCTCGTAGTAAGGTCCTTACTGTTATGTGGGCGGTGTACGTTGTTGCTAGCTCTGTTTTACACTGATTGCATTGGCAGGGATATTTTACTGCAATCCGTTAGCAACGACTCAAGATTTGTTAGACCTTCAGTATGTACTGTTGGTGGTGCTAGGAATAGTATACATTCTCTCCAATCTTGAGAATTGAAGGAGAACAACCCTGATGGTACTGGGCGAATGTGGGAAGAATCGACAAATTAAAAATATGAGTCAAAAACCGATAGTTTCAAAGGCAATCTCGCTTTGACAAAAGCCTCTCTGATAACTGCAAAAATAGACAAAGGAGGAGGAGGAGAGAAACCACACACAAGCCCGCATTAGAATGTGAATTCCAATGTCAGCCTCTTGTCTTGAACTGAATTCAGGTCTTGGGAATGGAAACTCTGACAAAGGCCCTTCTCTTTCTTACCTTCCAAAGTTGTAGTGAAGCTGTTATTCAACAACAAGGATCTCTGGATGAGTTGGTGCTCATCAGGTGAATGACTAGTGGAGTTTCCGGAATCATAAGCAGGCCCATCTTCACCGCTATCCAAAACCCCGACATCATCATCGCCTGGAAGGAAACCGCTGTGAAGGTTATCGAAAAGGATTTTCAAGCAACACATTACCACGCAATTTCCTAAAGAAATCGTAATCGTGTCATTACATTGCGCATTTTTCATAACACACCTTGAAACTGTTTTTTATAAAAAGGTTGAGCCCAATGTGGGAAACATGGCGAGTGGATTACAAATGTAATATCAAATAGTGCGACTTCAAACCTCAATCTTATTTTGCTTTTCTTAGAAATTTGATTAGGAGGTAAAAATCAAAAGCCTAAGATCAGACAATGCATGCAGCCTTTAGGAATTCTAAGTCATGAGGTAATGCATAAATTTCGGCTTTCATGTCGTTTTCACAAGCAATTTTGTTATTGAAATTACCAAGATGCATCCTTGTCGGGTTCCCTGGGGCTTCCTTAAAGGTAGAGGCGATTTTTTGCGAGGTTCACAAGTTTCACAAGTTCCACAAAAGAAACTCGAAGTTCTTCAATATCCCTCAGTAAGTGTTTCTCCCGAGCCTTGAAACAAACTTTGAGGCCCTAGAGGAGCCTTTCAGGCGTGGCTACTTTCTGTTCTCTTCTCCAAAGACCTAAATACTTACTTCAAGGCTGGGATTGTAATTGTCTTCTGAAGGCCTACTTCAAACGTTGTTAATTCTTTGATAACTCCTTGAATCATTTAACCTCAATAAACACTCATAATGACGAATATTTTCAACAGAGCCCTCTCAAAACCGCATCGATGCAAGAAATTCGATTGAAAAAAAGAAACCTACCTCGAATGAAGTTGGCCAACACTGGGTTGAACAATTTGCCCGGAGTGGAAACTTTTTGATAGGCAAACGAATTTGGGGACGAGCAATGCCTTAGTTGTGGTAAAGCCTGAGCATCCAGATTTGGAGTTGACCTGGAAGTCTGTTTGTTGAAATTGGGTTGAGGATCAGTTTGGTGTTGTTGTTGTAGATGATGGCGTTGGTGTTGTTGGCTATTGCTTTTAGTGGAGCACGAAGCCTCTCGGATCTCTTCCAATAACGACATACCATTCGCTTGTTCCAAGGCTGAAACAAGATATTCTAGAATTCTACGAGACCCTGCTTTAGCATCTGGAAAGTCGTTTTTTGGAACAATTCTGAACAGTTCTAAGAAAATAAACGGCCAAAATGAATTCAAGTTAAAACCCATTAAGAGTTTAGTTCCATGAATGACATTTTGTTAATACATGTATGTGCGTTCATCTCGGTTCCATCTCATTCCGAGAAGGGCACTTAATTGGAAAGGGGTCGCATATGGTTGTTGCCTCTGGGATGAGAGCCAATACTGAGTAGCTCATACTCAGTCGAATAATCATCTGGTGCACTCTTTTGGAGGCAAAGAAGAGAGAGGAAAGTAGTCGTACTCTATTTAGACTAATGAGTGTTTGGCATTTATGACTCGTTTCCATTTCTAAAGAATCCAACGATCTAGGCTTTTGCCAAGGATCGCATTTGAGCATGCTCTGGCAACTATTTCATCACAACAATGTTGAAGGAGGGTAACACCGAATATTGGATAGGTCGTGCCTTCACGAGTACTAATTGCAGCACCTGATGTGAGCTTCAAATCGTCAATGCAACACGGCCACACTTACGTTTCTTGTCTTTAGGGATTTCAGGTAATTGCCTTCGTCGTCGTGACCTTTGGAAGGTCTCGTTGCACGATAAGTCTTGGCCTTGTGGTCTGATTGAATTTGAAACAGGTTTCTTCGAGTTGCTCGCATTAGTATGCGCATTGCCGTGGTTCCTTGGAACATTGTTGTGGCTATTGTTGTCGTCATTGATGTTGTTGTTGTTGATTACGATGTTGTTGCTCCAAGCTGGTGTTGCAGCATTCGTTGTTTTCGCCGAACCACTGTTAGATTGGGTCTCAGAATACGAGCTGCCAATCTTGGTGGTTTTGAGCTCCTGAGTGGAACACCGATCCGACCATCGAATTGTGGGTTTTCGACAGGCTTCAAGCACACTAAAGGGGCCGCAAACGAAGAAAATGAAGGAAGCATTAATACGTATCAGCTTAAATTGGACACCATTACATGCGGTTGGTACGCTTTCGGAAGTTTTGCGGTTAAAAGTAAGAAAGGCCTGGATTCAAAAGAAATGAGTTCTCACCATTCTTCTAATTCGTCGTCTTCCTCATCCTCTTCATCTTCGGAACTGCTCCAGATGTGACGCGGAGGTAGATTTTGGAACCGGGTTTCCATGCTATGTTGGAGTTGCGAGTAGGTGGAAGCAGGAGGCGGGTTATGATTAGTAAAGGAGGGATAGAGGCGGTCCTCCTCGGGAATGCCACACAACACCTCGCCCAATTGGACCTTTTCCAAGAAACTTTTGTTCTCTTCTAATGGAGTGATTGCATGCACAAGTCTGGAAGAGGCGATAACGGAGAAGATTGAGTAGTTACAGCTTTGATTGCATGTGCTAAGCTCGACGAGACGAAGACGCACACAAAATTTATAGTGTTCAGCTAACCATAATCGAATATTAACTGATCTTGGAAAAGGCCAAAATCGAGTCAGCGTGTACAGAGTATAAGGTCCTTTTCAAGAGTGTTTGTTCGCCTTCATATGTTTGATTCTTATCGATGGCACACGCCTACGTGTACTTCGGCCAACTCATGAAGAAAAGCCTCCTTCGGCCCTCAAAGGTTTAATCAAGGCTTGAAAATAATTAATCTTTCCAGGTTGTTCTCGTGAACAAAAGGTTACCAACATAAACCTAAAATGATCTAGAGGAACTTTCCAAATCTGCCAAACCTAATTTGTCGGCCGACCAAACATCAAAAAAATGTTAATCCAATGATGGTTACGGAAGATTCTTTTGTTTCACACGGGAGTTCAATTTACTGTAAGTAGCTCCAAAAGCAAAAATAAATCATGTGACATTATGAAGGAACACTCTTTTCTCTTTCTCAAAACTTCGTCGAGGTTCTAGTGAGGTCAGCTTTCTGGAATTTTCACCCAAAGATTATTTGGTCGCACAATGGTGAGAGGAGTAGGTTATGTTGGAAAATGAGGAATGTTCTAAGCAACTGAATTTGGGAATTCCGAGAGCTCACCCACATTTCTCGACTTCTGCTTTCTTCCTCATTGCTCCATTACTTAATTCACTGCAAATGTGCCGCTGCCCTCAAAATTGCATTGAAAACTTAGTCTCAATTGTGCTCGCAGTTCCAAGGCATTGAACATAAATTTACTCTAAGTACAAACAAACATCGGACAAACAATTGTTAGGCCATAAAGCGAAACTTTTTTCTCTTATGGTCGTTTACAAGACAAACTTAGACAGATTGGCCCACTTACTGATAGTTTCTGGGTGAAGTATTCAAATGCGATGGTATTGGTCGAGTCTCATAACGGTGATGAGCTGAGCTGACCAGCTCTTCGAACTCACGATCTCCCATGATTGTCAAAACCAACAACAATTACTTCAACAACTAGCACCAACAAGTAAACAAGGCACAATCAGATATGAGGGACCAAACATCTCCTGAGTTTGATTTCTCGTTCCATTCACATTTGATACTATCTATCTCTCCGTTGATGGAGTTTGATTTGGGTGAACCCCTCAAATCCCGTCCAATTAAGGGGGTCAAAAGGCGTGGATGGTCTATGTTCCACCACCACAACTAGTCTCTGTCCCACGACTTGAAAAGAGACAAAAAGAGCCCCAATTCGTTGGCACTGAGGAACACAACAAGCCCGCCCGGGACGAAGGAACACAAAATCTCGCCGCGCTCACGGGATCGCAGCTCGTACGTCGCTTTTATATTGTAGATCTAGTCAAGAAAGTTGAACAACTTTCAAGGCTTCTTGTTCTGCTGAGTGGTCGCCGCCTACTACTTCTTCCTCTTCTTCTTCTTCGGCCTCTTCTTCAAACGGGATCTTGTGTTTCCTGTGGACGTTACTGGTCGAATGGGATCCCTCGGCTCGAAATATCCAAGGGTGCTTTCTCCTCTTCTTTCCCCTCGTTCCTTATCGCTCGTTCATTGCGCACGTACATAACGAGCGGGATTCGCGGGACTCGCCCTGGTTTCTCCCACTACGATCATTTGCCACAGGGTCACCCAAGTTCCCAATTAAAAAGGCTTAGCTGTACATGTCGATACTTGTCCTTGAAATACATGCACAAGCACCACTTGAACGAACTCGAGATGGGCAAACACGCTAATTTAGTATAATTGTGCTTAGTACAGCCATGAGAGATGAATGAAAGCCAGGAACCCTGTGGGTGATCCTTGTTCCCATTGAATGTTGGGTTCGCTTTCTCGTGTTCCTAGACTCACTTTTGCGGAACTTGGGCGAAAAAGCAGCTGATTTCTCTCACAGCACGTGGACGACGGGCGTCTGGAGAGATCCCTCGTATGGTATATCTTACTTGCCAAAGGCTTCTTCAGTGGTGCCAATATTGGAACAGTGCTCATCATTGACATATTTGCAAAATGAGTTGGAAAATGACACTTGACATATTCCCGGTCCGTGATTGATGGGGTCGAATTAAGCGATCTAATGAGGCAACTACAATAGTGATGTTTCACCTCCAATTGAACGCTCTTGAAGGTAGATTTGGTCATGAGACTTTTAACCATTGATAACGGGAATGAACGTAGTTTCATCACAAAACTAGATTCTTTATTGCACCCAAATTTTTCAGCTCATCATTTCAAGATAGCCTCTTGCAGGATAACTTGGAAATCTGCATGCGCATCCTTGGGGAGCAAGTGAGCCGCAATAAGGGTGGATTTAGCCGAGAGGCTGGCTCGGAAATTCAAATGAGGATGATTTATCAAGACATTCCGACTTTGACTGAAGTCCATTTGCATTTTGATGGCGTGATTTGACCTATTCTGAATCACAAAGGAACTGCAGAACTTCGAATCCTGATAAACAGACGGAGAAAAGAGTTTAAAAGAGGATTGATATCGGAGAAAGAAAAACAAAAATACAACTTTTGATTCCCCGGGAATTTATTTACCTGTCGAAACAAGAATATGTCTTCAGAACGGTCAATTTTCTTTGGTTTAGGGCACGATTCCGATATGTTGCGAATGACAGCTTTATCGAGGATGGAGCCTCCAGATTTTAATCCGCTCACTTGAAGTTGCATTTTTGCCTTGTGCTCAGATTTGATGGTTATCTAACATGTAAATTAACAATTGTAAATCTTCGTCAGACAGTACACACTGAAGCAACCCCCAAGAAGAAATGATTACCTCAAATATGGCACTCTCATCTTGCACCAAGCCCACATTATATCCCATTGCATTGAGCGTAATCCACAATTCTGCAGAATCCCCTGAGAACAAAAATAGGACATGGAATGAATCCTTACTGAGGCAACAAGGTCGCCGTGCTCTACCTCCATTATCCTCTGCCTCCATTTGATGCAGTTGCAAAAAACCTTCCAAAGTTAATTCCCCATCCTTCATGTCAAAGTTTTCCACGACAACTTGCCATTCCTCATCCTAAAAAATTAATTGAGGTTGCGTGAGCGCAAATATTTTCTTAGCGATGAATTTGCATTTTTCTAGAACTCACTTGAACTTCTTCTCCTGAGGTTCTCCAATTGAACAGATTGAATTCGGTCCGAGACAAGGTTCCGTTGCCATCCAAATCAACCTGATGATATATTTCACTGAGAACAGCCTTAAATTCTGATGTCAACTTTAGTTTGCCTTTGGTCGTGGGCTCAACCAAGGCCACATTCGAAGAGGGTTGACTTTGCCTCTTCTTCAGTTTACAGCCCGTAGTGAAAGGCACAATTAAGTAGCTGCCTTTGGGAAGCTCTCCCATCCTAGAAATTAAAATTGTCCAGATAAATATAAACATCAGAGACTAGTTAACAGTAAGAGATAGGTACCATGATTGTCGGGCCTCGACCGTTTCACCAGAAATGAATCCCTTGACAATGACTAAAGGCGAACATCCAATGTATTTGTACTTATTTTCTGGGCTGCCTTGAACATTTTCATCAGTCACTTTAAAAATGAAAACCTGACAATCTACGTTCCGTTTGCAATTGGGCTAAAATAAGTACAATCAAAACTATGAATAAAAAAAGACAGCATTTACGGAAACCTAAATTTATACATACGTGAATGAGAACTTCGTGAAGACCATCTTTCTCGACGACGAGGTTATATTGATGCCCAATGATGTTTTCGCCTTCAAAATAGAATGCTCCCTTGACCTTTCCTTGCGAATTCCAAGTAATTTTATGGGACGGACTCGATGCTTTCCTTTTGACCTTCGAAAAGAGAAATGGGATGTTGTTAATACGTATTCTTGTCAACAAAGGTATGTTAGGTCTCATTTGCAGAAGAACGTAATTGAATTGTTCTTACTGGAAATCATTATTCTCATTGCTAGCCTCCCACTCCATGATTCAAGTGCTTCTTGGTTCATCCGATTCGAGATCAAAATTGAAAATACAATATAAAATACCTAATGATGTAAAAAACTTTCTGACTAATCCGCTTTTTAATATCATTAAAGTCTTCGTGTGTTTAGTTTTATTTTATGAGTCGCCCTTAGTTGGACCAATAGTGTTCAAAGTTCGAATTCAATATATTTTCATTTACCTTGTAGGTATTGGAATTGACAATAAGGTTCTGCTCTTCAGTGATTGCATTGTTCTTCAAAACCTCGGCCAACTTGGCACTCGTCTCAAAGACATCGGCGACAAAGGCCTTATAATCCAACGATCCGTCCCGATTCCAGTTCGGATTGTCCAAAATACTGGCCAAAGAAGCGGTGGACAATCTTTTTCCACGCGTTGTCATGGCCACCAGGAACTGTTCATGAGCAATTAGTCCCTCATTTTCGGGATCAAACATTCTAATCGTGACGGAGAAGCAAGATTATATTCATCTCAATGCACGAAACTGTATCTGTTATCCACAAATATACACCTGAAGTAGCTGAGAAGATCAAGTTTTCGTGGAAGCGGCTCCATTTGGAGAATATGATCAAATTCCCGAAAACAGATACCTTGCGTGTTTGGGGTCCAATATCGATTCATGAATTCCGGGGTTGGATTATAACCTAAAGCGCCAAAACAAATCGAAAGATGTGGAAAGGATGGTCAAGAAACCATGCCATTGATCACATAAATAACTTGCATCACCTGCATTTTGAAGAGCCCACTCGAACTCTTCCCGTGAATCTAGGTCTTGACTAATAGATCCTTTCACCCCAATGAAAGCGGCTTTTGCCGCAGATACTTGGATGGATTTGGAAGGTGATTCTTGAGAGGACTTGGAGGACATATTGGTTTTAGCTGGAGAACTTTGAGGGGTTGGAAGGGAGGACTTCTTCGTTTTGGCGGCAGCTACGCCAACTCTTGATGAGGTCGGCATGATACCTGAAATCGGTAAAGCACGAATTCAGTGACGATTCGGATCTTTGAAACGAAAACTATGGGGTAGCAAATGCGCGGAAAGGTGAACTTACCCTAAATCATGGGCCAAAATGGCAATTGATCACATGGTTCAAATGTTATTTCACTTTTTAAGTAGTTTTGATGCATCCGCAGGATTGCAGCCGAAATATTGCTGTTTCCTTAGCTTTCTCAAGCGCTGAAAAGAGCGGGCATTTCAAACATGATTTTTCATCAAAGGAAGCTTAGAAGTAATTTGGAACCGTATTTTTTCCTTTTACTCTCTGAAAATTCCAGGTTTTTAGTATGAATTCATAATTTATCAAAACTTTGGAATTCGTCACTTTCATTATTCTTTTTAAACATTAGTTATTAAAATTGCATTTCTAGAATTAACATTGTATTTTCTTAAATCCAAACTTATGATCAGGACACGGCTCAATAAAATTGTTTTACAATTCAGTTTCAGTTTATCTAAGCACTCAGATTGGGACAAAATCTTTTTAAGATAGTATCAAATCAAATACCCCTTTACGTCCTTCGGAAAACAAAGTATAAACCACATGTGGGCACAGGTGCTATTGGGTAACTCCAAAATAGTGGGTATTTAGTGTACTTATATAGTGTACTTGTGGGGTCATTGATGTACGTAGACAAGGATGGCACTACGAGGAATAGTGGTTATTGACGTAGATATGTTGGCCTATGAACCTACTAGATCTGTTTGGTGGGCCCATGACTACACAAATCAAGTTTGGTGGGCCTTGACCCAAAAGCTGTTGCCGACCCCTGATATCAACACTTTTGTTCAACACTTTTTGGAAAGTAGTCCTGTGTTCGTTTATTTTTTGCAATAACAAGTAGGTATGTCTTGGATCATTGTCCCGTTATGATTTACAACATTTATGAATAATGGAGCAGCCTACACCCTGACACGAAAGTTGTGTCGTAGTCATACTTTGAGCATAAAAATGACGACAATGCGTGTAAACGTGGGCGAAATCAAACCACCTGTGTGCCCCAACAAGTGCCTAGAATATTTTTGGATTAGTAATGATGTAAATATAAGGGCAGATAAGTGACAAATTATTCCTGGAACAGCAATTGTCAACTTGATGTCCGGCGTTTTCTTTTTGCACGGTTCCACATCTGCCTTTAAACCGCTGTGAAAAAATAATAAATGGCGAGAATCAAATTTTGCTCGGTTTTGGAGAAAGAAGACTAGTTTTGGAACACCTCTAACCAAAAATAATGAGAAATATTGCTGTCCGTCATAATTCAAGAGGTCATGGAATCTCAACCGTTTATTTAAATTTTAGGGAAAGGGAAGACGGTGACAGGACAACCCGACCCAGCGGACAACTCGACCCAGGACAACTCGACCCAACGGACAACTTGACCCAGTGGACAACTCAACCCAGTGGAAACTCGACTCAGTGGACAACTTTAAAAGGCACAAAACAGAATTAAACAGTCAATTGAACTTCTAATAATCAAAATTTCATAACAGATCCCCATTTTTCAGAAAACTTTTAAAACATTTAGAACCTAATATTTTCAAACGGCATTTGTGGTATTGCATATTATTTTACTGATTTTCACTCTGCCAAAAGAAGGCTGTTCTTTCCTCAAATTTGTTTCTTTGACTTGAAGTGAATATTTTGAACCACTAGTTTGAGTTTTGTGCTACTTCAGATTTCCACAAGCTCAACTTTTGTTGTTGGTTTAATTGTCTACAGGGTCGAGTTGTCCGCTGGGTTGAGTTGTCCATTGAGTCGAGTTGTCCATTGGGTCGAGTTGTCCATTGGGTCGAGTTGTTCTGGGTCGGGTTGTCCGTTGGGTCGAGTTGTCCGCTGGGTCGAGTTGTCCCTTGGGTCGAGTTGTCCTGGAACCAGGGAAGACACATGAAAAAGTGCGGAAAAACTTCAAGCCGTCCACATTTTCCACTTTGGTCGATAGCATCCCAAAAATCATTTCCGAGGAAAAAGAGACTAGTTGGGGACAGATTGCATGTCAAGTCGTTCAAATCTATTCTAATGATGAAAATATTTTGGTTCAAAATTACGACAAAACTTTCATGTCAGGGTGTATACCCCTTCGAAAAAATGGACAAATTAGTTTCCTGACATCATGAAATAGATTTAAGCACCCTTTTTGCTGTAGAAGCAGACATTGACATAGAAAGACCAATCTTATTTACCACTTATTCAGCATTTTGCCCTTCTCTGTGACAGGAGTTGAATATAACTAATAGTGGAACTAAGCTGGAAATACAAACGCCAAAACCTTCCCAAAAAGGGGTAGGGTCAGAGGTGAGGCATGGCGTAGTTCGTACTGCTTCGGTTTGTCGTGCAGATGGCTGGGGTTCGATCCCGGCTGACTGCCACCCTCCAAACTCAACTCTTCGGAGTCAAAATTTAGCATCGCAGCTGCGAAGCTGCGTTCTGACTCCTCAACAAACAAACAAGCTTCCCAAAAAGATTGTTTTATGTAACAAGCAGTATGAATTGAAACTGTGGCTTGTCAACTTGTTTTTGAATCATGATCTGATATGGATGCCATGAATATAAGCCAAAGCAGGAAGGCAAAGCTTAACTTCTAGTAATGAGGCCTTCTTGAGAGAGGCTTCGTTTTCTCGGAATGTGCATTAAATTCGGCGAAGGGGTCCTAATTCTCCTAAAGAGGATAACTGTATTTGGCTGCATAAAACCCTCAGAATTCGGGGAAAACTATCTATATGCATTCTGTCTCCTCTATATGATACAAAAAGGGTTTTTGATCAAGGATAATGCTCTGATTGGGCACAGAATTCCATCCGTAGGATAGCCTGTTATGGTGCACGAGGCTAACGTCACTATGCATTTGTTGGCTGGTTTGCACTGCAAGTGTCCACAATCAAGACGGCAAGTGTCTAATCTCGGCGGTTCATACCAGTTTCAGTCGATCCCTCAGAATGATTTCAGCTTCAACCGCCCTTGAACCCGTCTGGCGTTTAAAATAGGATTCGTGCCGTGGGGAAAATCTAACATAGCAACCAGACAATCTGGGTAACTCAGGAGTGAAATTGGAAGGTACAACAAAATAGTACAGTACTATTACCTCGCGTACCAGGAAGTTACCTAGAATGGCATGTGGAAAATAAAAAAGAAACTGGGTTTCTGGTTTCATAATATTTATTATGAATTGTACTACATCCAGACAAACATTGTAGGAACAACCGATAGATAAGCAAAAAAGAAGGAAGGATCCTGAGAATGCAACAGAAGTTACGAACCACGGACGAGAAATTTCCATCTCATCGGAGAAGAGATCGTGAAGACTGCGGTTGTTCCATACCTTTCAATTTCACATAAATAAACGGTGTAACATTTACATATAACTGGTGAGAAGATATTTGATGCAAATATAGAGTGGTTAAGATTTTTCGAGACGATTGAATATAGTTGTTCCTCGACTTGCGCTCAATTGGGTTGGTTTCATTTCAAGTTCAAGAGGGCAACAGAACCGTGGAAGGGCCACATAGAATTAAGTCGGGGTCATAACCTTAGAGACGAGGCTCTGGCCGTTGATGTTCACCAAGTGGCCCAAGTTATTCCTGACCAGCAACTTGACCAAGGCCTCGCACGTTTTTTCCGCCTTAAGGGCTCGCCTTGTCATTTGTTGCTCTCGTTCTTTGATAGCCTCGTTCTCTTTCCGAATGAGGTCCATCTGCTTGACCAAAGCCATCTTCTCGCGCTTCTTCCGGTCACGGTTCTGTTTGGCGTTGATGGCATCCAGGCGCTTTTTCTCCTTCACCGGGTCTTTGAAGGGCGCACATTCGTACAACTTGCGCTTCTTGCTCTCCTTGGAGCGCGATGAGGAGGAATCGCCATGAGTGCGCTTTCGGGTTCGTCGTGGCCGGCCACGGCTCCGGGGTTTGCGGGGTACAAAGTCCTCATCATCGGAATCATCGTGGAACGCTTCGTTCTCTTCTTCCGACTCTTCGGGCGCCGTTTTGGTGGGTGGAGATTTGCGGGCGGTGACCAACTTGCAATTGTGGCTTTCACCGGCGGGAAACACCAAATCGCTGGGGATGTCAATCGAATTCTGGCTGTCGGTGGTTTGGTCTTCATTAAAATCCATGACCACATCTTTGCCATCCAAGATGGCTCGCTCTTGGGCGTCCAACAGCTTCTTAATAGGCGTGGAATTGAGGAAGTTTGACATGGGTGTGGGTGGTTCGAGCAATTCATTGGGAGTCACGGCACCCTCTGAAACGGCCGTGGTCAAGAGGTCGCGCTTCAGATCATTGAGCACGCTCGGATCGGCCTCGGACAGAAGGGCTTCTTTGTCCAAACTGTTGTCATTCCCGTCTTCAATCCCGCCCATGAAGGGCGTGAGCAAGTCCTGACTGATATCGTCATCCTCGCCCGCTTTGGGTTTGAGCAGGTCGCTTTTGTCGATCGTCAAGAGAGGCTCATACAAGTCATCGCCTCGAATTTGGGCCTTGGGCACCAACGACTCTTGCTTGACTTGCACGGACTCGGGCGCGGCGGTCTTGAGCGGCGACACGGCCTTCAACGAGGGCTTGGTCAACCCTCCGCCCAAGGTCATGGGGCTTCGTTTGGGTACGGGAACATCTTCGCAAGGCGAAATACTGTCTTTGGTGATGTCGCTCTGTCCGATGCTTTCAAATACATTGTTCGTATCCATGGCGCAAGGCGAGAAAATAAAGTCGGGCAGGGGCTCGTAATCGGCCCAATCCGAACCTTCCATCGACGAAGGGTTCTCGAGGGGCTGAGAGGCGGCCAACACGGGATTCGAAGCCATCATGGGTGGTCTCTGGAAATGCTTCCAAACTGTCTGGACACTGACACTCGAGCAACACTGTCAATCAATCACGTTATGAAGTCGTGTCACTCTCGGGATGTTCTCGGACAAAGATAGAATCGATGTTCTTGATGTTGTTGTCGTTGTGACAATAGTACTCGTTTGGGCGATTTGTACTTTGACGGTCGTTCGGCACTGATGATAAGTACTCGTTGGGAGTTCAGGAGGCGTCCAACAGTCAGATCAGATCGGAGGAGGTCTGTACACTCGGACGTGAACTGAGATAATGTTTACGAGCGGGCTCAGACTCGACTTTTTATACGTGGACGGACAAACGTTTTGGATGAAAAATCGGGATTGGTCCAAGAAAGAGCACGTGATTTTGGACTGACGGCTGATTGGTGGATGAAAATACAGTACAGATCAGGCCGGGAGGACTTGAGAGCCAGGAATGCCAAACGGAACTCAGATTGTTAAAGTGAATTGCGACATTGGTCTTGAGATTCGAAAAGAATTCTTAGTAGATTGACAAGCTTGCTTGTTTTTGTGACCACTCGTTCCCAAACATAGTCTTTAAGTATGACTCAAAGCTACAAGGGCTCATCTATGGCAGAGGAGGCCCGTAAGGACGCGGAATAGCCTTTCCAATCATATTGAGCATCAAATACAAGTAAGCTTAGACTTCATCCGTTGCCACATAGGCGATTTCCTCCATTCAATTTGGTCACGTTTTTTAGTTGACCTTTTTTGTTCAAAACTGCTTGGCAAACCTGATAACTAACACGCAGAACTTCGTCGAAACTCGTCAGAACAAGAATGAACGAACTTGAACGGAGTATCCAATGAGAATGAAGGAAACATGGAAACGTGGATGAGCCTGTCGCCAGGCCATGGCCCAAAGGTCGGCTGGGTTGGCGGGTGGTCACCCTCCTCCCGCAGGACGCAAGAGCCAAATGTCACGGCCTAGAGGCGTGTATCTTAGTCTATCTACCTACATGGTGGTACGGGTGTATTTTATGTAGTGAAGTACGAAAAGGCTGCAATGCTATTCATTGATGTAGAATACTTTCAGAGGGACAAGGATTAACGGCAATTGAACACACAAACAAGGTAGATAGAGCGACGATGAAGACTGGCGCCCTAATGTATGTCGTGTTCCTTGATTTTATGAAAATTAGTCTCTTGAAATACCATGCCCAGTTATTTTATATATGAATGATCAAAATGTACTTCCTTGTACTTTTTAGTTCAAGCGTTATGTAATTCAGCACACAACTCACTAATCCAGAGTTTCCAGTCCTAGTTTATAATTTGGACTTTCTTGCCCGATCGACAGCCGTCCACAGTGACCTCGGTTGATGAAAATAGCATCAAAGTAATGGGGTATGAAAGAATAAACTACCTGTTTTAGATAGTCTAGCTCTTTAATTTCAGGATACTGTCTGTCATCAGCAAATCCTCCAACTCGGCAAGAATCTGCTTCTATCTGGATTTTTATTCCCCAGTCCAATCACCCCCTTGACAATGAAATAGCACGAAGCGTCTCCACGAATACCTCATTGTTGTAAAATGTGCACAAAATTTGCACCAACATGTGCACATTTTAGCGTTTTGGAACAATGTTCAGTGGATGCCAACAACTCAAGTTAATATACTCTTAAGCTCAGGGACTAAAAAATATTCAAACAGTCTCCCTCATACCATTGGGAAACATTAATACCAATATTCTCATCACCTATATTATCATTTCATCCGAAAAACGGTGGAGACCCTGGTGTATAGTCTAACTTTACACTCTTCATTTTCTCTAAAATGTGATCAAAGATTCGACTTTACTTGTACTACCATACGGATCGGCATTGCTCAACAACCATTCATGACGCATGATGACGGACGTGGCAATACTGGGACACATTTCGTTTCTAGCCAAGGAATCTAGGAATCTAGTCATTCAAATAGAACAACAAAGCAAATTTCGCGATGGATTCATCAACCCGAAATCGGGTTTTTCCCGGGCAGCAGGAACACTGTCTGCCTGTACACATGTGCAAAGAATGTGGCTATTGTTGGACATGAGGCTGGTACGTAGAGCTACACATGGAAATGTCAAAACTGCACGTAGTGTTATAGAATACACCCACCCTGCCACACGAAGCGGCATTGTTCCTCCTGTCTGACTGTCGTTGTGTGGCTCTGCCACTCAAAATGGAGCGAGAGTTGTGAAGGCACTATTTTGATAGAGAAGATAACCGACAAATCAGAATGAAGTACAATATTTCTAAGGAACTGCCCTAAATTTGTCACAACACATTCTTCACAAAAAATGTAGCCTAAAAAGGGGGCCGTCATTTTAAGATCAAAATCATTGTTTCGGAGCAAGACTTCATATAAACCTAAGAAATTGATATCTTCGATTAAAATGACTACATTATCGTCAAAAATATTATAGCTCAAGAGTGGTAGTATGTTTGGTTAGGACTCGAAAATTGAGAACCCTGTATGAAAACACTTTTTTTCGATATTTTTCGCCTTTGAACTATCCTCTTATGAAATATTTTCGCCTTTGGAATTTTTGAAATCGTGGCAAAACTTGCACGGGCCATCATCATATCATTTAAAATCAACTTAAAAAAGTTATTTCTCTTGGTGACGGCTAATGATCACAATTCAATACACCACACATGGACGAACAGACGGTTCTCTTCAAATATAGCACGATGAAATAACCTTCTTCCGTCAAACCGTGGTGCATGATTCCAACCAACTCGAACTGGATAGAACTGCATCGGTTGGAAGAAGAAGAAGAAGGAAGAAGCAACGAAGGGAGACGCAAAAGTAAGGTAGAGGTTCTTGTTTTTCTCTAGAAGCCTTTGGAACCCCCAGCTGACGACCAAAGGAGGAGAGAGGAAGGGAAAATGGGAAGAAGGGAGCTTCTGAATGTACTTTCTAGTGCATTTTGCCACGACTCACGAGGCCGTGGCCGAAAGGCCGAGAAACGTGGGACAAAGAGAGTGAGCAAGCCTCGTGCAACGGATCGACGCAAAAAAATTGTTTACGGGGCGTCCGTATCCTTCAAAGTACTAAAAGTACAAGCACCACACAAAGGCACTTTGTTTCTAGTGCGACTCCGGTTTTTTCATATCTAGGATCGGAAGTCTAGCCAGACAGTTGATTATACGCATGCCTGTATTCTAAAATCGGATCTGGGTTCACACGTTGTAGTGGATAAAATCATTCATAACAGCATGAAGTGCTAATAATACATAATGCTAATAGTAAATTCCAAGGAAGACAAGTTAAAAGGAAATACTCGAGAAGCCACCGCCTTAGTCAACTGTCAAAAGCCGTTTTAAAAGACGCACCAAGCGAGAGCTTGGCTAAACTGTACATACATGGAGAAGCCATCAACTAAATTCTGCAGTACAAAGAACACCGGCTTTGTTGTTGCTGATAATGGGCCTGGTTTGGTCTCCTCAGTGGTGCTAGGTCCGAGAGTCGAAGTACATCAACGGTTGGCTTTTTGTCTCCAATGATTGTCAGGGTGTGGGAGGCTTATTCGACAGCACGCAAAGAAGTGCGTAAAATCAGCTCCGAAGGTCGAAAAACAAATGTGAGTCATGCATTGGGTGAATGATCAGAAAGAGTACTCTGGTGTTTGAGCTACTACAAAATACGAAAATACAAAAAATGCAAACTGATCACATCTATCAATATTGACAAAGAATCATGAGGTTTTCGCTGAATTGTTCAATAACTGATATGACAAATCACGTACTACGCCTCATAAATTTGCCATGTTGACATTTTAACTCTCATTTATCAGACAGGACGAGCTATTCCATAAAGCAAACTAAAAACTGGAAAGTGGCCCTTTCTATTGTTTAAAATATGTTCCACTTGCAGCATGCTGATGAACAGGGCCACAAAATTATAGTAAAATACGTCGCCAAAAAAATATAGCATTTTTTGTATTTATTTCGAAAAATAATTAGCAAAATCGGCTTTTTGTAATTTTATTGTCACTTTTTTCATTAATGGGAGTGATTACCGTATCATTTTACGGACCTGCTGCCGTTAGCAGTGTAGGCTTGCCAAAAAAATCTTAGTTTCCAAGGGTCAGATTTTCGAAAAATGTTGCATTTATGGGCAATGGCATGGGGAATGTATGTTGAGAAGTATTGCAAAGTAATTTGAAAACAAATGGAGAAATTAAAAGCCTTCAATTAAACAAATTATTTATTTTTAGGTTTAGTTGCCCCAGGAACCAATCTCCTCTGGCCATCTTGTTATTCAAGGTTGGGCATTCCTAATTTCAAAGTTCGGAAGAACCCTCTCAACTTATGTAGCGAAATTTTAGATAAAAGCAACAAAACATACTTTTTTGCAAAAACAATGTCAAGAAAGGCAATAAGAAAGGCATTGTTGCAATTACCAGGCCTAAACCTTCGTTTTAGTTACCTGGCCCTGCTGATGAGATATCCCATTAGATCATAGCCTTATACAGACGTTTGCAAAGGAATATTCAAGTTTTCTTTGTTTTGTATAGTATTTCAAACAGGGGTTCTTTCTCTATGCTAAGAAGCTTGAATGTTGATGCTGACACGACCATCATTCAATTGCCAGGGCTCAGTGAGAATTTGTTTTTGGTTATGCCCGCCGTATCCAAAAGTAGAGAATTATCATAAAGAATAAATTTGGGAGAAAAAATCAAAGAATTAACTCTACAGAATATGTCAGCTTATACGCCCTAATCAGTGCCTCTTGTGGTAAAATTAAAACATAGTTGCCAGCTAGTGGAGTGGGTATTAGTGCCAACCTTTTGCAAAAGTTCGGGATTTTTTCTTCATGTATGTATTTCTTTGTATTTGCATTTTACTATCAAAATTTCTTATTTTGGAGAAATTTTAATGTGAAGATGTATAATGTTTTCCCAAAGAGTGGTATTACGAATAACCATCTTGCAACTATGCTTAAATTTGACCATAAGAAGCGCTGATCAGGGCGTATAAGCTGACATTTCTGCAGGGTTCATTGTTGGTCCACAATTCCTTAATTAAATATTCTTGTCGAGTGAGTCTTTTTTTATTTCATGGACAATCGGGGTTTCAATAAGAAGTGTTTTGCATGATTATAATTTTAGTTCGTCCTCTCCTTTTGGTTTCGGTTTTTCTTCAGGCCTCTTTTCGCCGGTTACGGGCCTCTTTGATCTAGCGCACAGAGTTCCGGAGTGGCTATGTTCAGCCCTTAGATCACTTATTAATAACTAGATAGCGTGCAAGCTTTTGTCAGGCTGGTTTGGCAAGCGAGGCGGAATGCGTTGAATTTATGAGGAAGATGTCGCCCTCACAACTGTTGAGCAGACAGTTAGTGCGACCAAACATGCGAATCAAGACCAACTTTTTTAAACTCGTTTTTGAAGCCACAAATTATTGTTTGTCCATAAATGCTCTGGATTAACCCAACATAACGCAAGAACTTAAATTTGTGTTCTTCCTACCAATGACTTATTCAATGTATTAGCAAAAAAGTTCCTACTTATAGTATTCAAATCCAAGGTATGGTCACCTAGTGACGTCTTCAGTTCTTTCAAGAAAGTGACCACTAGCGATAACAAAAAATAACCCAAAAACATTACTGAATTCCACATTTGATTCATCAATAAGGCATGGTTGACATTTGCTTGGTCACACATTTCAAATGTTCCCGTACTTTTGTCCGCTCAACAATTGGTGAACGGAGACACACTTCAAGGCTTACACTCCCTCTAGTATTAATAGGGCTCAATGGTTCAGCCAGACTCGGCTAACGATTTGTCGGACAATTTTCAGGCCTCAGCTGACCTTTGGCTTATTGATCACTTGTGCCCAAACAAGTTCACAATCAGTAATCGCAATATTCCAAAACAACCACAGCAACCTTGCACAAACGGTGGTACGGTTTGCGCTTAGTGTCCACTGAACAGACTGTATTTGTTTGTTTGGGCCAGGAACCCCTGAAGTATTAATACTATTATATAGGTTATCCCTGGTTTGGGCACAATGCACCATGGAAATAGCTAACCTCATTCTAAATTCCGCACCGGGAGAATTGCCAAACTTCACACTTGAACAACTTTGTAGTGGAAAGTTCTAATGCATCTGAAAGGACTCATCGTGTCAATTGCGGGGTTGCGCAAATAATAAGAGTTAACATTCCGTTGATATATTTATAAAAATATGTTTGCAATACATTTTTTAGACTGCTGGGTTCTCTGTAGAAATAATTCATTATCAATTATACCGAATGGGCATTGAGTAAATTATCAAGTTTCCCATGACAAAGGTGGGTTTGGCTGATCGATATCCAGGGTCCTTTCTCAAGCCTACTTTTCAGCAAAGGGGCCCCTTTTTTAGGCTCAATTTTACTTGAAAGCTCTCTTCGAGAGAAAGCCAACAATATCTCCAGGCCATGCAGTAGATAGCTGAAGTAGTTGCTGCAAATAAAGAGCCCCATGACCTCCATATCCATTGAATTAGAGGACACCATAATTTGTAAGACCCCTTCGCAACAATGATGGCTTGTGATCAAAGCTCGGCAATGGACTTTGACAAAATACAGTCTGCTAGTCCCACCCGCACCCATTATCGAGATGTTTTTGAATGGGATGACACCTCATACTCTTTGGCAGGGGACCCAGAAAAAGACCAAGTCCGGGAGACTCTGTTCGAGGCTATGAGATCAGGGTAAGTTTCTGAAGTGTCTTGCCAAGAAAGCAAAGATTAATAATTGCCGTGGATTGTAACTTTTAGTTCCTTGGCTCAAGTCGAATATCTTTATGATCGACACGGTCCCGAAATATTTGACGAACGAGATGAATACGGCCACTCCTCAGCTCATTGGATGGCATTGAATGGACACATTTCAATTGCTCGGTTCATGGTGAGCAAACGAATCAAGGTGGATCTTCACTCCGATAACGGCCAAGGACCACGGCCAATCCATTGGGCCAGTCGCAATGGTCACGTCGCAATAGTAGACGAACTTTTAGGTGTAAGATTTCACCTCTGATATTTAGAGTTCGAGGGTACACTTTTTGACATTGAATTCGCATCTTCAGGCGGGTGTTCCTGTCGATGCCACAGATCACAAGGGTCTGACTCCGCTGATGATGGCTTGCATGTTTGGGAGGTCACTGATGGCCGCCTATCTGTTGGGACGAGGGGCCCAACCCCATCTCACAGATATGAATGGAGATTCGGCTCTTCATTGGGCAGCTTACAAAGGATTTCCCTCTGTGATGCAAATGCTCATCTATTCGGGATTTGATCCGCAGAAACCGGATAACTTTGGATCTTCGCCGTTGCACTTGGCCTGCATTTCCGGCAACCTAATGGCTGTCAAACTTCTTTGTGCCAAGGTATTTCAAATTCAAATGTTGAATGTTAGTAAGCATTTGTTGGAATAAATAGTTCTTCTTTCAGAGTAGCGTTGATCTTGAACCGCGTGATCGCAATCGAAAGACTCCGTTAGATCTTGCAGCCAAACACGGCCACGAGGATATCATAAAATTCCTAGGGACCGAAAAACGGCGGCGAAATCATTTCCTTCCAGTTTTCTTGGACATTTGGTAAAAATTGACACTATTGTTAAAGATTATAGAAACTTGGGAAGCCTGAGACTCCAAGTGTTTCAGGACTCTTGTATTTGGTCAAACTGGACGGACGAAAGGACCCATTCTGTTCTTTTTGGGATCCGTTCTTTTGTGGGCATATCCCATGTACTTTTTGAGATGTATCCCAGTAACGTGGAATATTTTACCCCAAACCCATTACACTTTCATTGTGATGAACATCGTTATGTGGGTCAGTCTATTAGTGGCCAACCAACGAGATCCCGGGTTCCTCGCCAAAAATACCGAAGAGTATCATAGGTGCAGTAGAAACATCCTTGTAAAATAGTTTCAAACTAATAGTTGATCAGTTTTGTTGAACAGAGCCATCAAGCAAATTGCATACTACGACGAATGGAAAGGCCAAAGGAACAACGACATCATGAGGCTCTGTCATACATGTCGGGTTGTTCGGCCTCTGCGAACAAAACATTGCCGAATTTGCGATCGATGTGTGGCACAATTCGACCACCACTGTCCATATATTTACAACTGCGTAGGATTAAGGAATAGGTAAGTTCGATGCCTAAATTAGGGGGACTAATGTATTTGAATTAATCAAATTAATCCGTTCAGGGGCTGGTTCCTGACGTTCACGCTAAGTGTGGCCATCAATTGCTCCATCACAATTTTCTTCGCCTTTTACTGCATTAGTGTTGAAGGTTGGAAGCTCTTATACGTCATTGGTCTCATTGAAGCCTTTATTTTCTGCGGTTTGGGTTGGCTCCTCTCGGGATTCACGGTAAAAATAAAAGAACAGCTTCTATCCATAAAACAGCCCGTAAATGTCTCATTAAAATATGATGAAACGAATTTTATGATAATTCCAGCTCTTGTATGCGGCCATGAACCTCACTACGAATGAGATGTTTAACTACAAGCGCTACAACTATCTGAAGAATTCTAGAGGTAAATACCATAATCCATTTTCTCGGGGCATTCTTATGAATTTGGCCGAGTTCTTTCTCTGTCTCCCACCCGCCGAGTCGGATGAGATTCGGGCCTTGGAAGAGAACTAGTTTTGATCCCGTTCAACCAACGGGTCTCATGCCATGCCATTCCCCATCCAGGTTTGCCACCACATGAACTATTTTTTGCTAGAACAAGCTGTTGTTGATGAACGCACAGAAAGAGCTCCATAGGGAAAGCTCGATCTACAGTATATATTTTAAGCCTAAGGCTCCAACGGTTGGAGTGCATTGTCGTTCACGGTTGAGATTGAGTTATTGCTCGAAATTAGACTACCTTGTATTATCACACCACCCACCACCGACCGTTTAAGCCTCACTGGTAGACCACTCTCAGAAATGAGGACTCTTCTGAAGACAGATATATCAAATTGTACAAATAACAAACACATCCCGACTCCTCGAACCCTAGAAATAAAATCCAACATAACCTATGCAATAGACAATTGTCACTTGCTCACTTTCAGCTTTTTGGTGTGCTTACTTTTTGCCACCATCACTCATTTCATACAAGCCTGAAATCACTTTGAATTTGAGTCGTCAAAGCACTAGTTTAATAGTCACAATCTCTTGGCATCTGCGTCGATTGTTGGTTTTGTACTAACACATGGCCAAAATCTTTTAAGGAAAGATCAGAACAATCATCTTTTAGCAGGGATAATTAATTAATTATGCTTGAACATTTTAGATTTGAACATTCGGATTTTGATCTTTTGTCTTACCGAGAGATTTTCCCCCAAAAATAATAAGCTTGCTATAGTTCAAAATAATCTTAGTTTTACTGCAAGTTTTTCATAAACTGTCGATTTAGAAGGTTCGTTCGTTCCATGCTGTCGTCTAAGATTGAACCCTTCTTAAATCATTAGTAGAAAAGGTATTGATAAGGAAAAGTATATTAGGTAAGAACGGAGACGCCTTAGACAAAAACATAGCTAAGGTTTTTTACACTAGCTTGAGTCATGGTTTAGTGTGCTTTGCGTGAAATTGCATAAATTAAATATGTAGGCTTGACGTTGATCTCCCTGCCCCTCGCAGAGTTGCTATTTTTTTCAATGCCTGGCCAAAAACATGTGTTTTGTGTTTACAGAATTGTGCCGTTAATGGGACTGTCATTAAACAGTGGTCCTCGTGTATATTTTAATGATTAGTATTCTTTGTGTACCACAATGTGTTATGGGCGTGCCTGAAGCTTGGCACAAGACTATACATAACCCAAGCCAATGTTCTACAGAAAATTTGTTCCGACCTTCAAATTTCGAAATCCCAAATTTTGAGAGATGTTTTTGAAGCTCGAAACACGTAGTTAATCACTAGCTGTTCTCGTTACTGAATGAAGTTGTTCCACCCCGAAATAATTTACTTTTATTATTGAAACCTAATCAAAACATGATTTATTACTTTCTTCCAGAAAAATCGGACGCCAACCAACACGAGACAGTCAGTGAATCAGATCAACTTATCGACTTCATTCGAGCCTAAAACTCAATTGATGAAGTCTCCCAACGGAATTCCTCTCTTGCCTTCTTCGTCCATAATATTATTAACCATTCAAGTATTTGACCTCGATCTGGTACAAACAACATCATACCTACTACATTATTATCATTATCCATGAAATATATGAAATTGCAAATTCTGGTGTTTTTTTTTTGATAAGCAACTATTATTCCCGAGGTTACGAAATCGACGCGTGCAGTGAAAGATTTCTGTTTTGGGTTGATTATGTCATTTCATATTGAACATTCCTTGGAGTGATCTTGCTTTCCACTTTCTAAGAGGTGTACACCTTGAGCGTCCCTCAGTTCTTTGCGACAGTATTTTAGTTTCACTGGATGTTTCAAAACACAAACAACTTCAAGGACAATGTGTTCAACTCAGAAGTTGATCCACAAGATTATTCATTAGACACCCTAGATGTTGTGTCTCAACTCCAAAATTGTTCTTGGCCCAAGATCGAGTATCACCGCTCCCATTTCTTTTCTGACACGACCTCACAAATCTTGGGCCTGCTTTCACTGAGGACATGACGGGGTGATGCAACATTGGGAACATGTCATGAACTAAAGAAACACAAAGTACTATTGCAAGACACTGAAATCAATCTTCGATGGTCAGACAAATATAATAAGCCACATTTTTTGACCCATTCTATTCAGGGGTTCAAACTTAAGTTGAAACACCAAGAAAAGTCGTTCCAGTACTCTACTGAAACCCAAGAGGGAATTCAAAGCTCTTGGAGCACCACCAGAGAAAATATAAGCATTATATTAAAATTTCATAGACGAACATCTAAGTCGTATCTTAAATGAACAGAAATTCAGAGGAGGATGGGGAGGGGGATAATTGTCTGCTTTGAACAAGTTTCGGTAGGGTTTCGGTAGGGTTTCGGTAGGGTGCATATTGGTGATTTTAAGCTCGATGATTCATCACTAGTACAATATTGTCAGAGGTACTACCTTTTGTTAGTTTTAGACTCGTAGTCAACTATTGAAGAGTGTGAATCTCATTTGTCCAAGGATCTAATTCAAGATCACTTCCATGATTTACTGCACATAAAAATGGTACAGGAATTCAGATTGGAAGCCGAAGAGGGGCTCTGTCCCAATTGTGGCATCGAAGTTTATCAAGCTGAAGCGCTTTTAGCTGGTAAGCAGACATTTAGGTGCTAAATTAATTGATCCTAGCTAATTAAATCTCCTCTCTAGGCAACAACCGATGGCATAAGCGGTGCTTCAAATGCTGCTTCTGTAACAAGTTTTTAAACCCATCAAATTGCAATGTCCACCAAGGGTTCTTGTTTTGCAAGCATTGCTATTCTGAAGTCACTCGGTAAGATTTATTGTGAAACGTATGTCCTAGGATGTATCTTAGGATTAAGATGGGTAATGCATTCTAGACACGAGAGACCTCAAACTTATCCTGACACCACTATCATCAAAGGAAATAGCGGTGCTAGCTCAAAGTGCTGTCCAAGATGCAAGGGTACAGTTTTTGAAGCCGAGAAAGTTGTTGAAAAAGGGCTCACCTATCACAGGAAATGTTTTACATGCGTCAAGTGCAAGAGGCCACAAGACGATAAACTTCAAGTAAGAATAATCCACAATTTCTTCGAAAATTTGCATAATTGAAATATTATTAAATCACGAAAGGTGTTTGTTGGATTTGACAATGAGGTTTATTGCAAAGTATGCTATCCGAAAATCTGGCATACACCCCTTCCCATGGACCCTCAAAGCACGTCCAAAATCCGTGCTGGTCCTCAAGACAATGATTGCTGCCCAAGATGTTTCGGAAAGGTTTTCGAAGCGGAAAAGATGATGGTCGGACATGGTGTTTATCATATACCATGCTTCTCGTGTAAAATATGCACTCGACCAATTGACCACTACAACTGCGTGAGTCACCAGGTAAGTGACAATTGATTTTTTTAGGGGTGGAAGAGGGTTTAGGAATAGTAGCTAATTTTCTTTCACACCCACTTTTCCAGAGGGAAATATTTTGCAAGGCATGCTATCATCAAAATTTTGACATGAGATCAAAATCCGTTGGACCTGGTAACACGTCCATCATTAAGGGAGGTACCAGCCGCGAAACTTGTCCACGATGCCAAGGAGTGGTTTTTGAGGCTGAGAAGATAGCTGCCAGAGAGCACTGGTTTCACGTCACTTGTTTATCTTGTAATAAATGTCGACACAAATTGGATGCATCGTCCTTCAATGACGGCCCTGATGGAGAAGTTTACTGTTCTGGTTGCTATTCCGTCACGTAAGTTTATCAAATACCAAACACTAGACTATCAATATTGGTTACAATCAAATACCAAACACTAGACTATCAATATTGGTTACAAGTCAATCTAATTATTGAAATATCATATAGGTTTGGACACAGATCAAGAGCCAAATCAATGGGGACATTGGACACAGCCGTCATTCAAGCTCAAGGAATGAACGGTTAGTTCGAGGTAATGCCGTTTTAGGGCGTGAATTCAAATATGTTTGATTGTACAGGATGCCCAAGATGTCATGGAGCTGTGTTTGAAGCTGAAAAATTGAAGGCCAACAATAGCGTGTTCCATATCCGTTGTGCCACATGCCGAAGTTGTAATCACAAGCTTGATGCCTGTTCTTTGTGTTGTGGATCAGACGGAGAAATTTACTGCGAGGTAAGCCGGTTTTTTTCGTTGTAAAGAAATGCTCTAATGTTAAAAAGAATATAGGGTTGCTACAGTCGCAAATTTGGAGGAGCGGGCTATCGAGGAGCCCACGGAAATCGTTGGTTGGATGAGAAAGCTAATATCCACCTGAGGCCATGTCAAAATGTTGACACATCGTTGGTTAAGGTTCCAGGTGATCCAAATAGTTGTCACAAGTGTCAAGGAAAGGTGTATGATTTGGAAAAGGTGTTTTCCAAGTCTGCTGTTTGGCACAAGCAATGCTTCCGATGCAATGGTTGCAAGTCCACATTGACCTCAACCCTGGTTTATGGATATGAGGCTCCAGATAATGAAATTTATTGCAAGACTTGCTTTATCAAGAACTTTGGCGAAGGTATTTGGTCTTATTGACCCACGAGTAACCCGCACCATAACCCACGTTTGGCTCTCCTTAGGAACAAAACCTCTGCCATTCTCTGATACTGGATTGATCCGTGCTGCTGGAACAGAGATTGGATGTCCCCGATGCCATGGCGTGGTCTTTGAAGCCGAGAAAGTCGTTGCAGGGGATAAGGTTTGGTTTCATCAAGGTTGCTTCAACTGTCAGGTCTGCCACACTAAGCTTGATAGCATGAGATGCGCTATTGGGACTAATGGTGATGCCTATTGCAACAGTTGCTATAAGGCCCAACTCCAGGCAGAGAGATCTCAAGCCAATATTGCTAGACCTCGTAACATCTTGCCAGCTATGCCAGGAGATCCTCATGGATGCCCGAGGTGTCAAGGCAAAGTCTACGAAGCTGAGAAGATGACTTCGAGGGATAGATGGTACCATAAACATTGCTTTGCTTGTGCTCTCTGCAACCATCTCTTGGATTATTCCAATTGCATGGAAGGACCCAATGAGGAGGTGTATTGCAAGACTTGCTATGTTCGCGAGTACTTCACTGGTGGAAGAAACATGTTTTGCGACGCCAGAACCATGCCAACCACTCTTAATCCTCGAAATGGATGTCCCAAATGCCAAAAGCAGGTCTTCGACGTGGACAAGGTTTTGTCAAAGTAAGTTTAGACTGTTATCAGTTTTGTCAAATGAATCTTGACCCCCTTACTAACACGCTTGTGCTTCTCGATTTCAGGGCTGGTGTATTCCATCGACAATGCCTATTCTGTGGCCATTGCAAACGCCAATTAGATGCTTTCACCTTAAACGAAGCTCAAAATGACATATACTGTCAGCAATGCTACTCGGAATACTTCGGGGTGATCGGGAAATCAACTTCGGCAGATGGAAGAGTCAACACCAAGACTATCATTGCAAATGAAGGAGATCAGTTTAGATGTCCTCGATGCTTTGGAAAAGTGTTTGAGGCCGAAAAAGTAGCCACATCTGCAGGAAATTATCATCCAGCATGCGCTAAATGTCGCAAATGTAATGGAAACTTAGACCAATCAAGTGCCTATTGTGGGGGAGATGGAGAGATCTATTGTCAACTTTGCTACAAAGAGGAATTTGGAGTTCTAAGTCGTCGAGGTCGCTCTCGATCCCGAGCAGGATCAAGGTCTCGTCACACTTCAGGATATTATGATGACGAAGAGGATGCTTTGGCTAGGGCAAATGTGGATACCACATCAATCATGGCTCCTCAAGGGGATCGAAGTGCTTGTCCTAAATGCCAGGGAAAGGTCTTTGAAGCAGAAAAGATGGTGTCCAACAAAGGCTTATTCCATAAAAAATGTTTTGCTTGCGATACCTGTAAAAGGGCCTTGGATTCTCAACTGGCCTGTGATGGCCCCAATTACGGCGAACTGTATTGCAAAAACTGCTACCAAAAGAAATATGGACCGACCGTTCGTATATTCAATGAATCCGATGCTCAGAAGTCGTTGAATTTGAGCAAAACAAAGCCTATCGACCCCCGAAAAGCTTGTCATCGGTGCGGTGGAGGCGTCTTTGCCAATGAAGAGCTGACGTGCAATGGAATTGTTTTCCACAAATCTTGTGCTTCGTGTCGAGCTTGCGACAGGCATCTCGACTTGACCACAGTTTTTGGAGGCCCCGACAAAGTATATTCAATAATTCATGAATGTACCTTATCTTTGATTGCTAAGCTTAATTTTGGCTTTCATCTTCTTCTGTAGGATATTTACTGCCAAGGATGCTATGCCAGAAATTTCGGGTGCGCTTCATATCGAGGAGTTCAATCCAATGCTTGGGTGGATCAAAATGCCAACTCCAATATGCGATACACGACTTTGAATACAACTAACGCCACTAACATAATCAAGTCTGACACCCCTGCAGATGCTTGCATACGTTGCAGTGGAAAGGTGAGACGAATTACTTGAAAAGTTAAGCTTTTAGAGGGATTGTTGTTTCTTCTTTTCCTCCTTGTTTACAGGTGTTTCAAGCAGAAAAAATGATTGTGTCCCACGGCCTGTTTCACAAGACCTGTTTTTCGTGCGCAGACTGTCATGTCAGCCTGGATTCGACCAAAGCCAATGATGGGCCCAATAGAGAAATTTATTGCCAGCATTGCTACAGTAGACGATACGGCCTTCATGGCTATGGTTACGGTGGATTTGGAAGCATTCCAGCACTCACTGCTGGCGGCAACGAAACAAAATTAGACTATCATTTCAAGGAATTTTTCTAACCAATTACTATGAAAGCATTAACCATCGGTTAACCATAATGTATTGTATACGAATAAATTGATTATACCATTATCCTCCTAACAATGTTCAACTTAACTTCCGAGCAATAAAAATGATCAATGTTCATTACTGACTTTGCATCAATCTTAAAGCAATTCTCTTGAACAAAAATCAAACACTGTTATCTTCTCCGACTATCTCCCAAGTCTCCCAACAGGTTTGGCGACAGCGTCTACCTTCAACCTGACCAACTAATAACAGTTCATGTATTCCAGCTCTTGCCTTCCAGTGTCCAAACTAGAAAAGTAAATATACTTTTTCAATCTTCTTGTGAAATGAACAACCTTTGACACCGTAATGGAGGCCTGGAAGCAGTACTTGGAATGGATTCGAACCAATCCGGACAAAGTTACCGACGTAGAAAATGGGATCAAATGGGTATCGTACTTTTTCACGTGTAAGATAGATTTCTTTTAAACGTCATTTTATTTGACACCACATCATTTTAACTTACTCATGATTCGTTTCATTTTAGTTTATTTCGGACGATCTAAAAATGCCTTGCTCTTGAGCGAGATCGTGCAACAAAGTGGAGCATTAATCAAATTCATCAATGACAGAGCTTTCGAAAAGGCCAACGCCATCGCCGTTGGATTTGAGCATTCGAAAATAGAGTGTTTTCTGGGCTTCATTGAGACCAGTGAAGCAATTTTAGAGCTATCAGGTCAGATCATTGGTGGTCCAGTTGGAAAATGGGCAATCATCGTAACTGTTCAAATATTAAAGTATGTGTTTAGTCATAGGTACAAGTTCAAGTCATACTTTAAATAATAAATATCCTTATATTCACCACCTAGGACAACTATGCGAGGGCTGCTACTCTATAAGCGTCATCAAATGCTCAAATATCCTACAATAGATCCCCTCATACGTGACGGCAATCAAAACTCGCAACCGAATTATCAATTTTCAAAATTGAAATCGGGCAAAATTATTCGCCGACTTGACACAGGTATTTATTTATCTCGTTCGGTTTTAAATTCCAATGCTTGTTCACCTTATTTGTACAAACTTTATATGATTGCAGAAGGTCGCCAAGCGTGCCGCACTTGGGATATTCAAGATCAAGCGAATGCCCTCTACGTGCAATCAAAACCTCTGGGGAAATTCCAGATTTTGGGTGAAATCGTTTACATTACAGAGCCTTTAGCTTACCTCTCCGCTCTTAAAGTATGCGGACACCGTTCTTGGAAACCTTGGGTTTTGGCCTTGGGATTGGACGTGACTAGGTGGGTATCATTTAGTTTTAAAGCCAGGATACAACGTGATCTTACAATCATCTTTTTTTTCAGTCAAATGTTTTCACACCAAAAAGAGAACCACCGCCAGTTTAACGAATGGGAAACCAAAGAATTGAACAGAAGGCGGAACAACTTGGCCATTTATCTTATGAGATCCCCGTTCTATGACAATTTTACCAAGCAATGCGTGCTCACAGTTTTGATATGTGCCAAGAAGAAAATTCCCTTCACAGGAATGCTGATTGAATTTATCTTGACAAAATTGCCACACTACAGGAATATTTACGCTTACTTGTGGGCAAAATGAACAAGAATTTTCGCGATGGACATTCTTGAGCAAACTTCGCGAAACTTGACAAATCATCACCACACAACCTAGGTCATCAATTGCCGTTTATGTCTTTGAGCAGATTTATATAAAATATAGCGGAAGATCAGACAAAATTGAAAGACCTATTTGAGTTTTACACTCACGGATCATTTGAAAGTGTGCACAGTCGTAATCAATGCAAAAATGCGAAGATTTTCAGCTGAAACACTTCATTTTCCGGAACAAGAAACAACTACTTTAATGCCGACAGCTGATTGTTTGTCCAAACATCCAAGATCCAAATCGTTTTGTACAGGCCCAAGCACAATTTTAAATAGTATGAAAGAGCCAATTTATCAAATGGTCTATTTCGTCCCTCAGTTCCCAGGATAATGCCTAAAATTTTGACCGCTTTAAGAAAGACCGTTGTGTTTGGCTGTGTTGTATACACGGGTTCCTCAACTTTTGGCAGTGTTTATTTATTAGCAGAGGATTCCATGGAACCTACATTTCGTCATGGTCAACTAGTGGTGATTCAACAATGGCCTTGGTGTGGTGACCTGGAACGGGGTGATGTTCTTATTCTCAAGCATCCCAATAGCCCTCAGACCCGAATTTGCAAACGTGTCCACGGTGAGTGAGTAATTTCCTTTTACTAAACTCCTAAGCACTAACAATAGGTCGGATGTTAACAGCAAGCAATAATTCTATCAGTTCGCGAAAAAAACTCTAGAGGCAATGCTTGAGCATGGCTATTTAGACTATACTATAATATGATTGAGCTATTTAAATTAATTCACCCAACACTCGACCTATTTTGTTATATCCTACTTAAAAAGGACGAAGGGAGATGGTATCATGAGAATGCGTTTATCAATCATGTTCGATTGGATGAAAGGAGGCCAACACAATGTTTTCTACATTCCGCCATTCTTTTGACATTTTAAAGCCACTACTAACTCTAACTAATTTGAAATGTAGCACAATTACGTAATGGTGAATTAAAAGGAATGTAGGTAGCTGGTCGTTTACCCTGAAAAGAAACCTTGAAATTATTCATTCACACTTTGTAAATTTTGAATTAATTCAATCAACAACACTCCAGCAGATCCTTGCCGTATTTGAGTTAAAGAACTAAATCAATTTCTATTTAGAATTTCCATGAAGTTGGTAGTAAAATTATTTTGTGAAGTATTCATTGGTTTTTAATTGCACAGGCCTGCTAAAAAGTGAGGCGCAATCTTCATCAGAGAAATTATTTTGCATTTTAATGTCAAGATTTCAAGGAATAAATGAACTTAACGCGATGTACCTTCTAAATCAGGGGTCGGCAATCACTTTTGGGTCAAGGCCCACCAAATTTGATAACATGTTATTAGGGGCCCACCAAATAGACGTTGTTAGGTTCAGGGGCCCACTATTTAACGATCAAAGAGCTCTGGGCCCACGAGTACAGACCTATGTTCTGACTCCCGGGCCCACTAAATACCACCGTAGAGCCATGTTGGCCACGGCCCACCGGTTGCCTACCCTTGTTCTAAACTGAGGCTCGGTTTTGGAATGATAGGGTGTTATTCATAACTCACACATTTTTTATTGAACCAAAAGTTTCGTTACGTCATAACAGAATCGCATTCACATGCCGCACGTTGGAAAACAAAAGCTCATTATTATTATTAAATGGCCGCCTTAAGTCTTCACAACGGCCTTGAATTTACCAACTGCAGCCTCAGCAAAAGCGCGAACCCGATCAGTTGGGCCCTTAACGCATTGACTTTGGCAGGGAAGGTAGTAAAAACCTTCCTCTCCAAAATGGACTAAATGGAAAAGCTCATACGATTAAGGCCTGGAAGTGAATGAGGACATTCATTCTTCCCCCAGAAATTATAAAAAACTTCTTCGAAGTAACTTTGGTGGACGAACTGTTCTTACCGATGATGAGAAACTTTTTGTCTCGATTTAAATGGGACACCTTGTAGTGTTTAGTTAAAAATGAACATTCAAGCAGTGTTTGTAATAAAAAATATAATGAGAAGTGCTTAAATCCGAGCATTGTTGTCACGTCTTTTATCATAATTAGAAATTCGTGATGTCCATGATTCAACATAACATAAAAAGGGATACATTCAAGAATTTTCCATGCCTTGTTTCTATCTTAGAAACCTTGTATTGTATGTTACTTAATCAATGGTTAAGGTAGTTATCACTCAACAACAAAAAGTTGGTCGCGTTTTTATTTTTCATTAAGCATGGCAATAACTATCTTTTTCAAATTTCACCGGCGGATTTGAAACAAGAAAGAAGGCTTGTTCGGCAAGGCTAGGTGGCTCGTGAGGATTTGAGAAGTTTAAGGGGTTTCTCATTTTACAGATCGGCCTCTCGTGTAAATTAGGTAGCATTGAAAATTTGGACATTTTTTATGTCACACAATTCATTTGTTCAATTTGTTCGTTCCTGCATGAAACGTTTCTCAACAAAAGATACAATGGCTACTTTAAATACAGGTGTAAGTAATGCAGAAAAATCAATTTGAATCGTTTAACGTCAAAACCATAAAGACTTTCAACGAAATTTTGTGCATTCTACCTGTTTCCATTAAAATGGAGCAATGACCTTTTCAAGTGGCTTCTTTATCCTTGAGCAAAAACAATGCATTATGGATATTCTTGCAAAATGCAGCTAATGTGTCTTAACTTGCTCAACAACCTATCTGGGTGTTGTGAAGGATCTTCAACGTGCAAACGTTGTGGTGAACAGGCAAAAAGCTGCCTGTTTTGAGCATCTGAGTCTTAAGGGCGATTTGTAAAATGAGAAACCCCTTAAATTGCCCAAATTCCCGCGAGACACCTGTTCTTGCCGAACAAGCCCTTTTCCCGTGTTTCATTCGCTGGCGAAAAGATTTTTGTAGAAATCACTCAAATCTTCCGTGTATTCTTGTCAAATGAACATTGAAATTTGATTTTTAATTTGGAAATGATCTTGATTAACGTGAAAAATTGAAGTACAAGTCTATACAACACAATCCCATGCCATGCTTTGTTCTTTCTAATGTCCTCATGTTTTTGGGTGCCTTGATTGTTTCAGCCTTACCCGGTGAAATTAATCCTGTGGAAAAGGAAAAGCGAATACCTCAAGGACACGTCTGGCTGGAAGGTGATAACAAGGCCAGGTCATTGGATTCCAAAACTTATGGACCTGTTCCAATAGGCCTCACGGAAGGACGTGTAGTAGTTCGTCTCCATCCTTTTGCGTGGGAATCTGCGTGGAACCCACAACGACACGAGGACCCACCACATTAATCAAGACTTTTTATTGGACACTTGCCCTTCCTTTTGGAACTAGTCACAAAAGTCCATCCAGCCAACAGCCTCCATTGCCCAATATAGTTACTGCGCAACACATTGAAAGAGAGAACAAAAAGAGAGCAAAATAAACGCAGAACCATGTGGATCCGGTTTTTGGATTTATTTATTTTTTCCCGATAAATAAGTATTATGTTACAATATGGACAACGGAGAGGAGCGAGGTTCAGCAATCCGACAACAAAAAACCCATACAATCAATACACAACACTCAAGGCTGGAAGTTGGAGGATGGGAGCTGAGTCCTTAAACAAGAGGGCGAAATGAAAATATAATATCGATATAGAAATAGCGGTCAATAATGATTGCGAAATAACGTTGAAAATATCTGTAAAAGGCTATGTACAAAACATGGTAACCAATATTAACAATCGCTTGTTGGGTCGAAAAAAATCAAACCAGGAGCAGTTAATTGTGACTATGTGGATGAATTGGGAAGCTTGAGGCTCTCAAAAAAAGATATGTGTGGTCCCAATGTGTAGAGATATGGTCGTTGAATCGATATCAAAGCAAATAATGACATCTAGAAAAGGTTTCGTCATTGCACGCAGGTCAGAGTTGCAGAAAACCAGAGTCAACCTCGTGGACAAATTGGAGCAATTGATAAACGAGACTGGATTGCAATATTCATAAATGCATCGATTTCTCATTGTTTGCAGCAAGGCATGGATGAAATGGAAGTCGGGTATTATTTTCAGTTCAAAAACGATTTCTTTTACTCAAAGCATCTGCTGTTATGTACAGAGTTTTACAATTTTTTTTTGACGTTTCACAGCCTAAAATTTAATTTTGGACCACAAGGCACAACTCGGGTGATTAGATGTAGACACATTTTTACTGAGTTTCCAGGAATGAAAAATAAAACCAAGACAAGAAGCAATGACGAAGATGATGATTATCCCAAATTGGCTAAAATGTTTGATGACGGCCGAGGAAGAGAAAGAAGACGTAGAGAATCAAAGTTAAGCATCAAAAACGATGCCTTCGCTTATATACAGTACTAAAAGCCTCTAAGCATAGCAGGCTCTTCGTTAAGTCACAATCTTCATTTTTTGGGACATGGGAACAACAGGCGTCCGTCGCTCAAGCACCAACCCCATGAATGTCTTTAATGCATGGCAAGAGAAAACAACGAGAATGGGAATTGGTTGGAATGGTGGTGATGGTTATAGTGGTGAGCTTGGTCTTCTAGGATAATATCTCGGATGCTAAGAATTGAAAATGATTCTAAGACTCAACGAAGCTCATCTTCGAAATTCAATTGACGGCTCGTCATTGGATTCAAGTTCAGTTAATCCAATCCAATGCCATCAATGGGACCTGAAAAATAAAGCCATCTCAAAATGAAAGATCCCGTAACTGGTCAACCTTTGCAAGACGTCGAAAACGAAGACTTACTGGACATCGCTTCCAGCGGTTCGGACTTGATGTCCAGCGGCTCGTGTTGTTGCTGTTGTTGCATCTGTTGGTGGACGATTTGGTTTGGCTCTTTCGATGAACCGACCACCATAGCCCGTAGACTCCGAAGCTGACTCTGAAGAGAGGCGTTTTCCTTCTCGAGAACCTCGCACTTTCGTTTGTATTCGCCCAACTCTTGGGATGCCACCTCGACTTGTCGTTCCAGAGTGTCCACGAACTCCTTCTTTTTCCTTCGACTCTCTTGGGCGGAGATCTGCAAACGAACATTGAACATCGCATTGATAAAGAAGGCCGATTTCATTGAGACAGACTGGCGTATACGTGATGAAGTCTGATCCTGATTGTCAATTTGGCCATGCCGTGACTTAATGGAGAATTAATTGGATTGGATTTTCCTGTTTTTAGAAAACGCTTGGGAGAATTTGTTCTCAGTCCATTAATGTTTCTGTCAGGCAGGCCGTGAGCGCTACACACGACCAATATCCTTGAGACACTCAAAAAAAGAGTCGGAACAAACTTCCGAAAACGTGCCATTGGGATCATCGTTAAATGTCACAGGCTACACGAGAAACAAAATCACGAATGAATGATCTCCAACGTTGTTTTTTTTCCACTCTAATTATAACGAACTCTTTGTTCAAGGCTAGGTAGGATGTTTTCGCTAATGATGAGGTAAATTGAGAAACACGAACCTTGTTCTTGATTTTCCGCCTGATTTTCTTCAGTGATTTCTCCTCAGACTTGGTCAAAGGTAATTTGCTTGGGATAGGATATCCTTCGGAGATCAGAGTTTTTTTCTCCTCATCTGTGAGGATCAAAATCCCGCTAGAATCAGCCTAAAACAGAAGATGAAAAATACCATATTCAAAAATTGGGCCAAACTGGTGAGGTAAAAAAATGTACGAAGGGGCGGGAGGAGATCCAAGGAGAGAGAGAAAGAGAGAGAAGGAGGCGATAACAATAATGTCATGAATTGAGTGAAGTCATGTTTGCCTGTGGTTGAGACCACGAAATTTCAATTTCAAACTTGGCCTGCTTCTCATTGCCGGTAAAACAGAGTGCATGTACTTCAACTCTTATTCTTGCTACCGCTGACTTGTTGGAAGGTGGGTAAAGAGGTACTGTAGCTTGGTCGAAGAGAGAGAGAGAGAGATTGGTCCGTAGAGCAAGAGTTTTCGTGGCCAGACAAGAAGCCCCTCGGCCTTGCTTCTCGTTCAATTACAAATTGGTTTGGAAAAAATCTCCACAACCACGATCTCTGATTTCGGTCGGAACTTTTCAAGGCAACTCGCTCTACATCATGCATTTCTCAATGAGGTCGACTCACTTTGCTCCAGAAGGGTTCATTACAACCCGGGAACAATATCGCCCTTATGCAGCTTCAACTACCGACTCAAATGGGGAAATCCAATGTTTGTAATAGACTCACAGGTTGATTGGAGATCAAGTCGGTGGTGATTGGAGCCCGATTTGACAAGCAACTGCCAAGGAAAGGGTTTGAGTTGGTCTTGAAGCCATTCAAACCATCATGGGTATTGATTGTCGTTGTTCCACCAGTGAAGCTGCCTGTTGGACTGGAGGCGGAGCTACTACTGTTACTTAACGAGCCTGAAAAAGCCGTGGACACGCCCAGACCCAATTCACACTTTGGGAGTTGTCCACTCAAACGCGAGAACAGAAGTTTGCTATTGACATGAGAGGAAGGCGATAACGACGAAGACGAAGAGGATGATAACGAGGATGAAGAGGCCGACGAAGAGGCCGGCGACAAGGAAGAGCACGAAGAGTTGGCCGAATTGGTCACAACCAACCCTTGGCTTGAAATGGGGGTGATGTTGCGGGTGGTGATGATGGTCGTGGTCGTGGGGGGTAGACCCGTCCCCGTGGCAAGCGAAGGGACCACCGTGGGTGTGGTGACGAGAATTGTATGGGTGACTGGTTTCTGTTTCAGGAGGCTTTGAGGATGCTTCGGCTGCAAGATGAATGAAACAGGATATTAGGAAAAATCATTGTCAATTCAATGCTATGGCAATAATAAAGCTAATGTTTACGAGAGCTGGAAAAAACGGAACTCGTCCGCAAATTGGTTTGAAAACGTAAAAAAAAACATCATTCCATTGCACGCAATGACCGTCAATGAATGAATCTGCTACCACTGTCAGACTGGTTGTGGCGAAACACACGCTTGAACATTGAAATCAGCCGAGGAAATTTGGAAAGAGA
>CM021321.1:1109985-1180086 GCA_010645155.1 Tigriopus japonicus | reverse complement strand
TTATGAAGTTCTCAAGTACGGCATTAGATGAAAACGTACGTTGGAACCATTTCTAGTCGGATTGGCAAGGCCCTCACCTAACCCTGACTTGAAGATAGTTAGGTCTGTTAGATAAGCGTCTTTCCCCCAAACAAGAATCCCCGCCACAAGGTTTTGCTTAAATTCAGCGAACTGGCACTCGCCCAGCAGACACGCGAGCCAATTCCTAGTTTTTATGAAGTACTCACTCACGTACAAATAAGATGAAAACGTACGTTAGCACCATTTTTGGTCGGATACGCATAGTACGCAAAACACCAACTCAAGTTTCAAGTCTTTTCATTCAGAAAGTCAGATCTTTTGGAAAAGAATGTCAAACGGTGCTCAACATTCCACACTAGTTATATCTTTGACCATCTCGAAAACCAATCAACATAACAGTTGGTGCAGGTTTTTTCCATTCATTAAAAAAGCACGATACAATAAACTGGTTTCTGATCTCTTTTTAGAATTTCAAACCTATATTGGACGGAAGTAAGTATATGAATGTTTTAGCTTTATGACCTTCCAAGCGCTAGTGATAAATTGAAGGGTTGGATAAAAGCTTCTTCTCTGACTCTACGGGGTCAAAATCTGAATTGAAGGCTTAGTCCTGTCTCGTAATATGGGTATCACGTCCCTTACTTCAGGTAAGTTTACCTTCCCTCACTCAATTGCTTGAAAATCTGACCGAATGAAAGAAATCATTGCAGTAGCAGGAGAAGCACTAGACGTAGTAACAGCCCAGCATCGTACACCAAAGCAAGAGGGTTCCTGCAGATGATCTATCTCTGCTTCTGAAGGTCAAAGACTAGACCCGCTTAGACTTTTTTCAACCCAAAACGATTGACTTCCTTATCTCGATCCCGAGTGAAAATATCCAGCTTCTTGTGCACCTCAAGCCAAGCTCAAACCTGCTGGAAGCCATTTTCCACTGCGCTCTGCCAGATGAAGATGACCTTTACCAGGTGCTCGTGCGTCATCAAGATTTTAAGACCATCTTCAAAGTGGTTTTGACGCAATTTCCATTCTATTCTGAGCGTTTACCAACATGAATTGAAAACTACTTTATCTATTTTCAGCCCTAGACAATGACTTGAAATGACAGGTTTAGATCTTGCATCTTCATCTTTTTGTTGCCATTCCTCAAGTTGACTGGCATTGTCAAAATGACTAGAAACACTTTCGGCATTACAATCATTTTCAACGATATCAACTGAAGAGCTGGCCAAGAGTTGCAAATGAGAATGACATTCATTGAGAATTTAATGTCATGAAATTTTCCTGATTTTCTAAGTAAATTGTTGGAAAACTTTTGTAAAAATGGTTCACGCACCTTATTTTTGTGGAATTTACTGATTGTAAATTCACTCCATGAGGTTGAATTAACTAATTGTACTTCAATGAAGGGAAAGATGGCACAACGTTCATTCACTGAGAGTCAAGTTTTGTGTTTTTGGAACAATTTATGACACTCACATACATTTTTTTGCAAAACTTAAAAAAAGATGCGACCCATGGACGTATATTGGCCATCGAAATAGCGAGCAGGAAAGTGCAGATATTAGCAAATCCAAGTGCCTCATTTTTTAAATAATGTTAAAATGTAAAAAAGCATTATTACATTTCTTCAAAAAAGAGAAATCTTCAGTTTGTTTTTGCGAGAAATGCAGAAGTTACTAGCTGAAAATCGAATCATAGGAAACTGTCGCTCCCTCTGATCGGATGACAGATGAAAGTACATTTTTAAAATCGTGAGATGAGAGAAAGGTTCAGAATTAGGCCTTGATCTTATGTTGGTGGTGCAAAAACAAGTTGGCAGTCCTCGGACGTCAGAAAAATTGGCGTCTTTTGGCACAGACAAATGTTTCACTTTGGACCTCGAACTCGGATTCTCTGTCTCTCTCTCTCTGCCTGTCTCACTCAAAACCAATCCAGACCTTCATCATTCTTATCATTTTGTAAGGTACCCAGAATCTCTAATTAGCTCAAGGACTCGCTTGAGCTCCAAGTGCTCGCTCTTGCGTCTTCATAGTACCTATTCTTTCTTAAAGCCTTACACTGTACTAAGAACATATCTACATACACTCCGCTCACGATCACATGGAGAACGATTAAGCACTAAATTATTGGGACTTCCCGCGCATTCATTCTGCAGACCAGGATGCTCTTGGTCCATCCAACAAAAACACTTTTATTTGATTCCATTACCATTCTTTAATGGACGTAGGTTTGTACCCATAGTAGCACTTGATTTTAACAAGCTGCTATATTCAAACTAGTTTCGGAAGGTACTACTACCCTTTCACTTTCTCGTCTAAACAAAATCGCGCCGTTTAAAGACCAAGTGACCGAAATGAATCTAAAAGTAGCCATGAATCATGAGAGCACGTTTATATGGAACACAATATACTTTGGCTAGAATACTGTAGATGCCTTTCTACCTTCTTACGTGGTCGGTCGGGGTTGTAGCGCGGGCAAAGTGATAAAGAGACCCTTATTTATTAGGATGGCTCCGGTTTCATCGTCCAGATCTCGTGAAACAAGTCCTAAAACCTTAATCCCCCGTAAAATCAATCAAAGGTTTTCTTAGTTGTCAAAATGGCCGAGAAAGTTCCACGTGAAAAATTAGATAAAGATCTCTCGGCCAGACTTTTGTTTTCACCCTCAGTATTTTAAATCCCCAAAAAGTTCATTTTTGACCGGCAAGGAAAACCAGTCATTTCACAATTCAGATCAATTCTGGACTTAATTTTAGGGCACATTGCGGTCGCCTAATCATATGGGTTGAATCAGCTTTGTTCTCAGGTTCTCAGACTAATAATTATTCGAAAAAAAAACTCTGGCCGGATCTTCTTCCGGTGATTCTATTACTGACTCATTAATCTCGAGATTAGATCTTATCCCCCGAGTAACTGCACCACAGATCGGAGGTTTAAAACACGATGAGAATCATTTTTGCAGTTGCAAGTCATAAAATGCAATGCCAGATTGTCTGCAGACCCAAAGCAGGGATCAGAGGTTCACGCCAAGCCAAAAAAGAGCTAAATCTTTCAAGACAGGAGGATTGTGAGTGCTATTTTTCACCACGCCCGGTCAATCGAGGCGGATTTCTTTGCTACACGATGCATTTGAATATCAAATGTGAGTGCAGGCTTTTCATTTTTAGCCTTGTCAATGGGATCTCTAATGGTTCAGAATTTACACTGTTGGGATTATCATCATCATCATCATCATCATCATGATCATCAACATCATCAGCCCCCGTCTCTGTTTGAAGCAATGTACCTTTTCTAGGCATGAAATCTCGAGTAATTTATCAAGTTTTCGGCGTTGTGCCCCCAAAATAAAACCACACCATTGGATGGCCATGTATAGTTTGATGTCGAAGGATCACTTGGAAACATCGTGCTTGCTCGTTTGCTAGCTTGCTGGGAGCTTATGCTTGCTTGCTTGCTTGCTTGCTTTGTGTAGGTATAATCAAAAGCACCACGAAAATGGCATATTTTGCTTGTCTGACTGGGCCTTCCTTATACGTTTGGCTTTAGGTGGAGGAGGAGGTCGGCCCAGGAAAGAAGATTAATCATTCGCATTTATGAATTTGAACATGGAAAATTTATTTGCCTAGAATGTGCGTGCCCCAGGAAAGCGAGGACGACTGTGAAAGAATCAAAGTAATGAATGATCAATTTCGGATTAGCTCTTTTGTCTCAAGACCGTCTACGAATCCGACAATGCCAGCTTGAGAATCTGAAGGCCATCATGCAATTTAAAGCAATACCAGTTCTAATCGAAGATTTTTTCCCCTCATCACTGGCTAGACATTGTCATCCTTGAGGCACAAGTGGTGCTCAAAAGCCCACTTGGGCTGTGTTCAAGAAAAAAGCTGAATGTCGCTAGGTCGGTTTGAAAAAGTCTCGGCGTGAATTATATTGGTAACAACAGGCACATTAATTTTTAGCGGGAGATTCGAACCACTGTACGGTTAGTAACAGTAAATGCAATGTAAAGCAACATCCGCTCCATTCATTTATTGAAACGCGTTGTACTATGTTAGGGATGAGGATCAAGTCTGGAGATGTCAAGAGTCAGCAATATAGTAGCATTTCTTCCCGATTTCCCCTGGCTCTCCGTTTCTCTCTCTCTCTCTCTTTCTCTTGATCAAGCTCATCAAAAGGCAATTTTGCAGTTTTGCCACGATCCAACTCGCCATAAATTGTTATGAGCGCTAATTTTCCGAGTCGAAACTTGAAATTAAGCAATAAACTACGTCAAAAAATGGGCTTCATTGCCATGAGCCACGTAGTTGAAAACCGGTGAGAATCTCTCAGACTCGTTATCAACCATGAAGATGCTTCCAAAATTAAAATGAGGAAAACGCATAGCGGCTTAACTACGTTGGACACCGAAAAAAACTTTCAATTTCCTCTGGGATGAGTATGGAGTACATTTCCCCCTGAAGAATTCGAAATGCTGCACACCAATCAAAGTCGGTTTTCCCCGTGTGTTTGCTCAGCCCAGTATTGTTTAAAGGCCTGCAAATTGATTTTGGCCATGATTTGGCACTTTTGCTCACAGCTTCAAGAGGCCTTGACACATTCAGCTCAGAGCCATCGACATTTTTAAGCCTCTTGCACTCTCGTTGGAAATAGAATCGAACGAATTGCCTCTTGCGTTTTCGTCTCACTCACAACGACTTCACGAGCCATGAATTCGCTTCGAAACATTCTTCGGCGATATTTCTCCACGCGGAATACGATCCAAGAATTGAAAATTGTATGTTAAGAGGCCAAGCGAAAAGCAGTCAGATCGATTGGAAAGGTTTACAAGTACAAGTAGCTATTTCCGATATTGGTTGCATAGACCCTGAAGCCCATTATTCATTTACTTACGTACTTGTTTCAAAAGGATTGAGGTCACTTTCCCCTTGAGGCAGGTTGTACGTATGCATACTTTAGGATTCAATGTCCTTGAGTAACAAAACCTCTTTCTTCACCTCTTGACCATTGAGAGCCCACCAACTCCAATCAAAGGACTACACCTACTACTCCTACTCCTGTTACATCGATTGCGAGTTCAAATGAGCAAAATATAAAAGGCTTTCGCCCGAGGCCATTGTATTGACTTTCATGGCCCTCATTTTCTGTATGAGAAAGGCTACTCAGTACAAACGTGCAGCATGCCTCATCATGAATGAACCGGTCGAAAATAGCTTCAAAGAAACTCGGCCATTTAATCAACACATGGAACCTGTTCCAATCACTTTTGGAGCCATCACTTGACCAAGCTGAACTTTGCCGCAAATTACCCGGTTTGATTGCCATTTTGCCATTTTGATCCAAGTAACGACCCTTCAAACATGCTGGATATAAGTGATCTTTTCCCTCATCATAAATGCAGGTCATCGTGAAAACTTTATCCCAAGCTGCAATCCGACGAGACCAAAGAAAACTGAGCTTCTGAGCACGTTTCGCTGCATGTACTCATTGTACTTCACCCTTGGAGGTAGATATGACCCTATTCAAGGATATATGCCCAAACAGTTTGCTATGATTATTATTTTATAGCCATCATGAAGTGCATCAGAAGAGAGATCTTATTTCGAAATCTGATCCAACAATCACTCCTCTCCTTCAGCTTCAAAGTGACAGAGGGATCTTTTGTTTTGACGCCGTTGAACGTTAAGCAGTTCGCCAATTCGCGCAGACATCTTCCGAATGAATCAATGCTTCATTCGACATCCTGCATGGCATTGTTCTTGAAGAGTATGTTTAGCCAAACCGGACTTGAATGGCAACTTCCTAATGTGGCCCAACTGGCTATATGCTGTTTAATACTGGAAGTAGCATTTTCAAACATAGTGTGTGTCTAGTTATTCCTATCATGTCCATTCGTCATGGGCTTAGAAAGGGATCTGTGATTGAACCAATAGAATAAAGGGCGGAGGAGGTAACAAGAACAAAGGCGACTCTTCAAAATCTCACTTCTTTTGGCACTGCCAACCATTGGGGGTCAATTCATTCAACGCTGACACTCCATTGGTAGGATCAGGTGGCCAGCAATGACTGCATTGGGGCGAGGTTGAGCAATCATCGGCCATCGAGCTAATAGATCAACATGTTCAATATGATGACGATTTGTCATTCGTCTTTTCTTGTTGGGAAATATGGACGGACGTGTGTGACAACACCGGTTACGGCTTGTTCTTTGGATTTTGTATGACTAGGAACCCCTCGAGTCCTTTATGCAATCAGGCAGAATTGGACCAACTAGCTCTGGCGAAAATGAAGCCAAACTTGAATTTAGTCACGATCCCATCTCGGTTGAGGATGACTTCTTGTCTTTGAGAATGACCTTTGGTAAGCTCAAGTGCATCATAAGCAATGTTCAAAAAAATCATTCCAATTTCAATCTCATTGGCGCAAAACATGAATGTGACCTTTAGCAAGACCTCCAAGCGAATCGACTACCCCAAAAAATGAGAGGCTTGCTGACAGGGCGGCTTTTTCCATTCATACATCTAGAGAATCTCACTCGATCGATCGGTGATATTCGGATGATACGAAATTTAATTGAACCAGAGCGTGACTTGGATGAAAAGTCAAAATAATTACGTAAAATGTTGTACTACAGTAACATAGTATATGATGGTTGAATTACTCACCCTCGCTAATTGCACGGTGTGTTGCTCTTGACGAAGAAAGACAGTGTTGCCATTGACTGTGGTGGTCAGAACTGACGATGGAGAACTATTGTTGGAACTATTATTGTTACTACTGTGGATGGAGTTGTTCAGATTGTTGTGGTGGTGAATGTGATTGTTGTTGGTGTTGTTGTTGTTGCTACTGATACTACTGCTGGTATTGTTATTGTTGATATTGTTGTTGTGACTAAGGAACATTTTGTTCTGATTGTTTAGACTGCTGGTGAACCGAAATCCAGGATTTTTGGGAGCTCGATTGTTGCCACTTGACACATCGTCATCGACCACATTAATGTTTTCTTCCGAATCCAAAGGCTCGTGTTTGATGGTGATGTTCTCGTCGGCCAAAGGCTGTATTTGAGGATGCTTGAGCAACGAGGACGAATTGTTCTTTTGTTGATTCGAGGCTGAATGCATTGGAATGCACGGGTAACATTCTGTTTCCATGTCTACAAAGAAGAAAAGAAAGAAAAACGTAACATGGTGAGAGTTTCGCTTGAATTGAAGGAAGAACCACTGATTTTTGGACCGCTCTGGTGCACAGTGCACAAAACGGTACGTCAATTAGCAACGTCACCCTTTAACTTAGTACTTTCAAAGTCAAAAGAAAGGGGAACATCCACGATTGGAGCCGATAAATCACCCTTTTCCCCATCAATTACATCCTTCCAAATCATTTGCTTTTTGCCCTGAAGAGACGAGGAACGCACTGAGCAGAAACACTCTCTTGGACCTTGTTATCTCTTGGCTAAGAAACGACAGAGATGGGAGATTTTAAATGTATGCACTATACATGCATGCAACTAGCTTCGCTTCGAGTTCCAATGAAAGGGTCGTGGGGTAAAATTACTTCGAGTAATCGAGAGACCAACGACAGCTTCGCAATGGCTGCAGTTTTCAACGTTATCAAAGGTCTTTTTTTGCTCTATTTCTATCGTGACAAGGCGTGCCACCTAGAAGGTTGAACCCTCTTTTGCGCTTTCAATAATCTATCAATGAAATACAAAAAAGAATGCACTTGAAACAGGCGAATCCTTTAGTGAGAGATATTTTGGCTAGAGTTACGAATGTTCAGCTCTGAGATTGGTCCCAGTGGAGATTTCAATTACAGATCTTCCAAACACAATTCTATCGGTCATTTCTCCTGTGTCATTTTGAACGTGCTCTGGTATTGCGTTTATTTACAAGGGGCAAAATAGTTCCCACAAGCAATAAGCTTGCGATTGACATTTGCCGATCTTCCTTTGGCCTCCGAAATAAATACAAGTCGGGATCATATAGGGGAGGATCTGACGGATGGTGCTAAAAAGATGGGTAGGAGGATTGTTACCTTCAGCCTTAAGATGACCGTCGACATTGAACAAGTCTGTCACTACGCCCAAAATAAAGTTTCAACCTTGGACTCTAAATATTTGTACCTTGAGTTTGAGTAGATTAGAAGATAAGAGAGAAAAAAAACTCTCTCAAAAACCTCCTTCAACGCGATGGAGAAGGGAAAAGCCTCATGTTTGCGAAATGTGGTCAAGTCGAGATGGAAAAAAACCATGCAAAACCAGATTGGTTGACTGAGCGAACGAGAGAGAAAAAATGACGAATTCCATGCCAAACTTTCTACCCTGATTATGGAGCCTCCACAAACTTCAACTACCAAGGCAAAGAAAACGAGTAGGAGGATAGGTTAATGGTCAAACCAACCAACCAACCAACCCAAAACCATAGAGATGCTGCTGCTGCTGTTTCTTCTCCTCCTTCTCCTTCTTCTTCATCCACACGAGTATTGGACAGCAATTCATCACAGACTCTGCCGTCAGCTCATTGGTCAAACACTTCGTTGGACCCGTGGTGGAGGTGGTTCAGCTGGAGAAACCTGACGTTCCAGCCTCCGGTGCTCAGAAGGGACCAGCAACCATGACCAAATCTAACATAAAACTCGTTCTGATCTGCCCTAGTTCACAAGTTAAAGAATGCAAATCGGCGTGAAGACACCTTTTCATCGACAAATGATTTCTTGCTTGGTTGAGACCGAACCAACAGAAGAGGAACAACATCAACAACAACAACAACCAGTCTGCAGAAATAGTCGGGTGAGTTTGCGGGTAGAATGTCGTGGCATTTAGCGATAATTAAATATTTAAAATAATGACGTGATGTAAATCGAATTACTAACAGCATTTCAGACGGAAGTGGAACGAACACAGGCCAACAACAGCTACTGTACATGTTCTACATTTGTCGGTCGTGCTTGGTGACTTTTCTATTTGTCCATTTTTCACGAGATGGCACGGACAGATTAAGCTCAGTTTAAACAAAGTAAACATTCGAACAACGAAGCGTCATTTGAACGTAAGGGCCTGATTTCTGACTGCCGACCACTCAATGAAACTTGGTGGAAAGTGACAACCGGATCGCTCTTAATTTCCGATACCTAGATGGAGGTTCACTTTGTAAGAAAACCGCTTTTCGATGAATATGGTGGCAAGGGTGGGTGTTGAGGTTGAGATCTGTACAACAGACAACCGCTCCAGAAATGCCGGAGCAGCTTGCTTACATGACAAGCGCGAATAAATCAAGTCGTTTGTCAAGGAAACTTATTTTTTCTCGCCTATCTTGTTCGGACCTATCATCATTTGTACTTTTTACGCAGTAACAAAGTAATAGTTGGGTCACGAAAAGGCAGCTCAACTGTCTGATGTTTCCCAATGTGCTGCACTGCCACCATATGAATGGGAATCACCTTCCTGGTGTATCTGACAGACTGTATGACTGTACGTACGCACATATACGTAGTAGGTATAAAAGTAAAGGGGTTCCCTGAATCCATTCGAGCGAACATAAATCATGTCCTAGCCGAAAAAAAGTTTCCAAACAACGACATTTAAGACCATTAAAGGTTGCAGTGTGATTATGCATTTTTCATGCACTTCCCCATTTCAACTGAACGCACACATTTTACTTTTGGCTGTACATTCTCATAAAGGGACTGGTAATAATTGATATGTCTTTAAAATTACCGTCATATGGCTTGCCACTTCAAGTGGCGAGTTTCGCCGCAGAAAATGGCAACACTGCACATGTATGTTTCCTAAGCTACTTCTCATCCGAGATTTAAGGGTGTGGTTCATTTCACACCGACCAAGAATTCGCCGAATCTGGGGTGGTTCACAAGGAATACTTGGATTAGAGCTGCTGAACCCGCCAGGTCAGATTCCGCCAATGTTTTGGATGCTCACGCTCGTTCGTTAGATAGATCCAGTCAAAAGTGTCCGCGATCCCTTTTTCAACAGACTTTGGTGGGTTTGTAACATTCAGCGGCGACGAACCTGAGGCCTGGCAGGTTCGCCGACTGAATTTCACCTTGATATATCATGCCTTTTAATGAAGCCAATCAAGGAGACCATTCACGTAAGGAGACCTCCCATATTTTGGCAAACAAGCAGATCGTTCTTGTACTATGGTACCACTACCACCAATTCTCGTACTCCTACAGGCACCACTACTGTTAGTTTAGCTATTCCTGCTACTACCACCATCAGAGCTGGCAAGATATCGAACAGAGTGAATTGCAAAGATTTGCATGTGGGAGACGGCTGAAACGGCAATTCATTATGTATGGACCAAAATTTTCATTTTGAGTCGACATCAATATAAATCGTCCCGAGAGAAAACGCGATGGCTCGAAACAGAATAAACCTTTCATTCTTGATGTTAATCGAAAGTTTCCGAGTCAAGAGAAGTCAGTTGTTCGGTTATCACCATTTTCTTAAAGTGTAGAGGTATCATCTGACTTGGGTTAATTGAAGTCATCTCTTGAGAGTTCATCATCTGCAAATAGCTACTTGGTTCTCAGAATTACTTTATTTCTAAAATACAGGGTTGTGGTACACTCAAAAAAGGCTTCTACTGCTAAGCGTCCAGAATCTTTTCTCCTTCTTCTTACCACCACTCCATTGGATGATCAAGATTTTTATGACTGGAAGAGTAAAAATACCCACCAAGGTCTCTTCCTCCTCGTCGATATTTGCCCCTTCTGTCTTTGAAGAAAATACACATACATGTAGACCTCGGATCAGGACAGGGCAATAATACAGTGTGCGTGCTTTGAACCTTACTCACTCTTCAGTTAGTGAATGTTCTTGATGTCTTTCGAGTTGGCAGTGCTGCCGTTTTTGACTTGGAGTTTTCATGTCATGCCTTTTGAAGAGTCTGGTTGCGGCAGTTGTTTGATCTAAAATCTTTAACAAGGACCAATATGGCAACGCTTCGTAAAATCCAACGCGAAACACATCATTACTATACTAGCGAAAATCGCTCTGCCCTTGGAGGAAAAGATCACGTAATGAAATCTCAGATCAGTCTCTGTCATGAAATGAAATCTGGTTGAACAATAGGTGCAAATAGGAGCCGCGTATCTTTTATCTTAGGCAAGCAAAAGGATTGATCAGGCCATCCATCGTGTTTTCAGTGAGCTACATGGAAGCTCAGGTTCGAAGAATGTCGGGCATCAATCGAACCGTTGTTGCAAAAGGTTGATAACCGAACTCAACTTCTCCACGAGAAAACTCAAAGTTATGCGAATGTCTTCAGACTTGGCAGACTTTCATGTCTAGCCTAGGATAGAGTTATCAGATCAAACAAAAAGAGCCTCACCTCATTCCCTTACTCACACGCTCGCTAGTTTGTTCGTTCGGTTTCGTTCCCATTGGATGTCACGTTAGACTCGCGTCTGATTTGTGGCTAGACTTGTTCAACTTCACAGTCCTATCATTTTGAACATGCCATATCAAGTGAGCGACAGAATGAATTTCATTCAGCCCATTCAGAACTCTAGCAAGTGAATTAATGCCCATGGATGACAGCTTAACGTCCAGATCGAACCATTTCCACCGGTTGTATTGGCTTTGGCATCTTCTTGGTATACTGAAGAAACCCTGAATTAAGTCGAATCTTTCGTTTTCTTGTCAAGAAACCTTCAGATAATAGTAGTGCAGAAAACAGATTTGATAAGGATTTTCTATTTTCACTCCGACAGAAACGGCTTGGGCCTGATGCTAAGTTTGTACAATAGAGATGCGCCCAACTAGACCAAACACCTTCACCGACAAACCGAGCCGTCAGCTAAAAAGATATTGCTTTATTTACGATAATGCGAAGAAAACCGTTCCATTGAACGTTTGACATCCTGACGCTCTGATTAACAACTCGATGTTCCAAGTTAGTATTGAAACCGGTGCTGGTCATGGAATTTATGAAATGAGGCGTCGACCAAATCTCCACAAGCTCGCCCCTCGCCTCACACATTGAGATGTCAAGCGATCATAGCATCGTGTCTAATAATGAAACACGGATCAAAAAGAGTCCGCGAATGGAATGGTCACTCTGTGTATGGGTGTGTACTGTACGTAGTGCGTGACTACGATACTAGTTTCTTAACAATCTCGAATTTCTCTCTTTCTCTCTTTCCCCTCCGTCCTTTGGCGTTTCCTTGAGGTCACATTGCTGCAAACTCCGTGATTATCTCTTCAAATGGATATTTGATAACCGTGAACCATTTATGGGCATTTCCCTACTCGACTAAAAAAAAGACACCCGTCTCAAGGTTAACTAAGCAAAACCGGATTTAAGTTCTTCAAACTTGACAGAAAGTTAAATTTGGCCTACCATCTTGCAAACTGAGAGGTGAGGCTGGGATACTGTCCCCATCACTGCCCGCCTCATTGGTCATCGAGTAGGAGTGCTCGTGTTTGACGGCCTTGGGAAACTCGTCCGCGTTCATGGAGGGAAGAGAGTCTGTTAGAAGGCGATCCTTGTACACAAGGGATCCGTTGGTTCCATCCGGGAGGTGCATATTGCCGCCACTCGAAAAGAGACCACATCCTGGACCAAGGACGGATGAGGACCAGTCGCCCAAGGGGCTATCCTGAAAAGGCACAAAAAAGATTGGTTCAGACTTGATGCTTGTAGCCACTCCCTTTCATAATCACTCCATTACAGATAGGCTCAAATGGACTGGACAGATATTCCGCCCCACCAAAGATTCGCAATACAACGCCAAAATCTGCTAACATTCGCCCGAAGCAAAACGAGAGAAAAGGAATTTCCGTTGTTGATTCATTCTGAGGCTTACTTGTAGGCTAGATACTTTGATTAGCATCCACTCCATCGATCTTAACTGAAGGTATACCCCGAGATAAAGGGGATGTTCGAAAAGCATGATGCACTCTTGCTTCCTACTGTACTGTACTTTTCTGTGGGACGGCGTGGACTCTGGCTTGAATTCATCAGAGGATTTCTTCATCTCAGCGTGAGTCTCTTAAAAGTTTGTCAACGCCTACAAGCTATCAATTTTCACAATGAGATTGAACTAAACGTGCTGGATGGATATACATTTAAATCCCATGACAATCAAAACAGGACGATTTGGCTGAACCCCTTTCCCATCATTGTTTCAGGATGGGAAACCTGGCGTTTCAATTCAACATGAGGTTTATCCCGTGTGTGAGTGTTTTTTACATTTGCAATTAACTCATCAGTTTGAGACTATATTTTAAGGTTGGAGTTTCCATAAAGGAAATTGACATTATTAGCAATAAAGAATTATTAAGGGAAATGAAAAGTTCTCAAACGTAATGAACTGTCGGACATTACACCAAACAAATGATTACATATTAATCCACCTCATACACAAACAGGCTTTTCTTACACGTGTTACGAGTATTTGATCAATTATTGAACCTCGTCCTCATTCAACCCAAATCTAAAATCCCAAGTTAATATTTTACGACACCCCACTTTCCAAAAACAGAACTTTTAACTATCTTCTGGGTGTGAGAAAAGCCCGTTTAAATGAAAAAAATAACCAGGCCCATATTTCATCAACATCTGCCTTTGTCTCATCATCGAACATTCTTTTTATTTTCAACTCGCTCTTCTCAATCAACTACAGACGAGAAGTACGTCTAAGCCTGAATTACCCGCTAAAAGGTGGTGGTCTCTAAGCTCTCCAGGAAACGGAAATAAATTACATCAACTCAGTGATGGACAGAATTTGCGTTTGTGTATGTGTGTGTATCCATCTCCTATCTTTCAACGAGTCGAGGAAACACGACAAAATCCCGCGTCCCACGTAAAAAGTTTATTTTCCCCCGATTTTCCGCCACAAGTTGCTCCCTACTCGAGAATCACTCAAGTGCGATGAACTAATCATGAACATTGAGACGAAGAGGGTTGTGATTTCCAAAGTACCCCCAGTCAGCTCCCTCAGCCGGTATAGACAGCACCACTTGACAATGACAATCGACAGCTCAGTTATCCATCACTTTGGATCAGGAAGAACCCGGGAGTCTAAACGGCGAAACCACGGAGACATGGTCTAGATAGGCACACACATACAATCCTACCACCTACTTTCCTATTACACTGACGTATTGTTCAGTGTATGTTCAACTATCCACCCAACTAACCAGCAGAGACCATCGTCCTCGCGGATGTACTGTACGTACAGACGAAGCCTCTTCATTTTCTTCGTATACCGAGAGGACTCTTTGAGAGCGAGCTGCAATGGATGGTGTGTATGTGTGACTGGAAGGTAGAGTATAAAGGTAAAGAGGCTTTGGAGTGGAGTCAGTCAATGCTCCAAAAATAAAATTGCAGCGTCATAATGAAAAGGGATCAGTTCTTCCCCACCAGAAAAAGTACTTGCGTCTCATGTGTCCAACCCCAGCCAAATGCCTCCTTCATCTTCACGACCAGCTTTGTCGGGCCCGTAAAAAATTGGTCTACTCTGGCATTCGAACCATAATGAGCCTCAATGCAAGTGGATGCGGTAGACACGGAGTCCCAGAAGTACTTGCTACGTGTATTCAAGTGTCGGCATTCTTTAGGTGTCAATTAATGGTCTTTTGGAAAATTCAATCCTCAATCAAACCTTTTTCAATTCCCTCGCGAGATGGAGTTTGGTGCAGATGCACTTCTTGTCCACAGTGGCATTTTAATGCCTTTCTTGTGTTGGTCAAAGTTCGGCGCAGAGCAAGACAAACCGACTAACGCTATCGTGTTTGTATTCTGGCGTTGGATGAATCCCAGGGCCACCTTTGAAACAAATCAATTTCGGGACAAAGTATCATTACGGAAAATGAGTAGCCCCAATGGAAAAAATAATTGTTGTAATGTTCACGATCTAGACATTTCAAACCAAAAGAGGCAATTGTCCAGTCCATCAAGATGGTCCCGAACAAAAGACTATTTACATAAGGTTCTCGCAGCAAGAAGGCTGCCTTCCTTCCTTTTCATTTGATGTTTCTTCACTGTTTTCATGAGGATCATCGCTTTCAAATTGTCTTATTGTTTGTGTAGTAAAGTACGTTAAGGAATGACGAGAGTGACGATGATGACTATGATTACTGTTATGACGACGATGATGATCATGATGGCACCCGAAAAGACAAGATTTTTACAAACCGACCATTATGGTTGGCCTTAAGGCCATCAATGGTGGTAATTAATAAGCTAATATTGTTCGTTTTCGGTTTCATGAGAACTAAGACTAGTGCCCTAAAAAGACATGTACTTGGAGGCAAAGCAGTTTGGATCGTCTTCCTCTTGGTTTTTAAATGTACCATCGAGACAAACTTGAAGAATGATACTTGCTCTTGCCACACTCGAAGTCGTTAGGTATAGCGTTTTCGTATCAAAAAAGGGTATGCAGACACAACAGGCCAAAATAATGACTTACAACAAAAAACAGATACACTACTAGATTATGTGCAAATCTGCCTATGATATGCTTTGTTTTGTTATAACGATTCAGAAAGATGCTGACCACTTATTGGCAGTAAATCATTACCTTAAGAGGGCCACCACTACAAAATACAAATGTTGAAACAATTATCTATTTAGATCCGTCAATTAAAGGATCAAAATCGATGTCAGAATGTACATTAAAGACACAAGATAAGGCCCCTGAGCCTTCAAATCTGTAGGGTAAAGGGCTAGAATACATATTAGTGTCTTGATGTAAGTAATCGTTTCGTACCCGGTTGATGTTGGGCACAATCGACCAAGGAGCAATTGTATTTACTCGGAAAGAGTTCACCACCCAAGTAATTAATTGTGAGTAATGGAAGAGTACCAATGAAAGTACTTGTTTAGTCATATGTACTAAAACGTAAAAGCCTTTTTTAATGTACAAAATACTCGTAATTTCTTGGTCATGTGTGATAAAATTAAAGGGCTTTCATTGAAAGTACTCAAAGCTGTCAAAAGAGGGCAAGTACTTTTGAAGTCAAAACATTTCCTTTTTTTCCTTGTGCTCGTACCAACTTCAAAGGTACAATTTCACACTTCGCCTTATGTTCACTTCAAGGATGGTCTCTGCATAACCAAAAGAGCGAATAACCATCGACTGCCGCTGAGGTTCCAACTGATGGCCTTTGATCATTTCCTTCTCAGTGAAAACACAAGTCGCATGTAATCCCAGCGATATTTTCGGATCTGAATAATTTCCAAGATATGCGAAACCGTTGGAGCCAAACATGGGATCTTGTGCGGGAGTTATGCACTTTGAATTCATCGACTTACTAGAGGGACCATGCCTTCCCAGCGAAGTTGCGTCTATCGTCAATATACGTACGTAGGAAGCCAGGTTTTACATGGACCCGTTGGGCTATGAGGAAAACCTATTTTGAGAAACGGACTTGGATTTACAAGAATCAAAGCGAGATAAGGGAGCGAACGGTGGAAATTGAGATGTGTAATCATTTGAAGAATTTTGAGGATTTCACCTTGAAGCAAGAGAACAAAATTCCATCTTATTTGATCGGAGATCACAATGAAACCTGATTAATCCAAGTCATTGGTTTCACATCCCCCCGTATATAATCGTCAATTCCTTATCGCACAATAGAGGGAACAACACGTTTGAAGCGCACAGTCATAATAAACCTGTTGAACCCCTGACATTTCCATGTTGGCTTGAGAGTAACGACATCGATTGCTAATAGCGGTTCCAATCCCAATGTAGTAGAACGTAGGGAATAAAGAGTGTTCCTCTTCCTGTCGAAGCGACAAAATAATTGCCTTCAGTCTTTGAATGGTGTCTGACGTGACTTTAATTTCCAGAGTGCCGACGGCCACAAACATCAAATGTACTTCATACTATCATCATTAGAGATGTCGCATTGGCGCAAAATGTTTTTTTACACTTTTCACAATTTATTTGCACTTTTTGCCATTTTTGGACTAAAATTCCAAAAGTACTTGAAATGCTCATTTTTGAACTTGTTTTTTGAACATATTTTTTTTTAAATCTGAAGTCAGAGATTCAATTTTCTTGAATTTCTCTGTTGTGCTTGACATCTACAAACATTCACATACGAACACAAACACAAGCATAGAGAAACCAAAATATCAGTTCTTTCTTGATCCAGAAAAATCTCTCGTGATCGCTACCACCAGATTGGCAAAGGCAATGGAAAACAACAATTTCCTCCTCGAACTTATCGTTGCATATGGCTTTGGAACCTGGTTTTTGAAGGTGTTTTTTGTCGATATCGTCCAGCACTTGAGCCGCTACCAAAATCGTAATTGGTTTAACTTCAAAGTGAGTGACGAGGAGAAAAAAAGCTCTCCTTGGATTTGCATGTGTTTCTCTCAGCTCATCATGGAGATCTTTCTACGAGATCCGACGTTTTCAGAGTTGCCACTCAAAATCAGGTCCAACAAACAAATAAGAGGTGTGTTTGGCTTCAAAATAGCTGTTTTTGTGCACGACGAGATTATCAATTCCATTCAGACTTGGGATTGGATTTGGGAAGGTAGCTTAAGGAATCAACCGTCAGAGGGAATATAATCTCCTTGAGGAACTCCTCCTTCTAGTGTAGTGGGAAAGTGTGAGTGAGTTCGTAAGTGTAAGTATGCGTGTGAATGAATGTACTAAAAAAATTTGAAGAATTTTTATTTGCACTTTTTACTTGCGTTTTTTCCTGTTTTTTTGCACTTTTAGTAGCACTTTTTGCACTTTTTATTTGCACCAAAATGACACCTCTAATCATCATCATCATAATAATAATTAGTATTGTCATCATCATCATCATTATCCATTATAATGATCGGGGATGTTGCCCTGAAGCGGTCAAGCCCTTGTCTTTCGCCTTTGCTCCTTCCGTACGTTGGTCGCTTTAGATTGTAAATGGCATTGAAAGGGCCTTGACATTTCCCAAAGCCTTTCTAACACGAGTGCCCTAAGCGAAACTGATTTCAAGTTCTCAGAGGTTTATGGTCTGATTACCTTACCAATAAACCCCTTTCGTTGCCAGAGATTGTGCGTATGCAAAAACTTCTGTGGAACCAATTAAGCGGCATTAAAGCATCATCCCCGTCTAACCGAGAAAAGAGCAAAGCTCAAGTCCAAGCACACTCGTTTATCTTCAAAGGGCAACCTTATAGTCCGAGAAAGAAAATGCCATCTCAAAAGTCATTCCAGGATTATTCGCCGAATGGTTGTCGTAAATGATCCGTATGGGTGTCAAACAAATGCAAATCCGCTTTTAACAGGTTTGCTCACTCTTTTAGCATCCAAGTGCAATTTGGCAATTTTACATGCTTTAGTAACTTTAAGGTGTTTGATGGTAAATGATTCATAACAATTTATCTCTCGACTAATTGTGACTTCATCGGTGTCCAAAGAATACTGTTAATTTGCTTATTTTCGAAATCTGATCTTGTTGTTAATGTTTATCTACATTTTTAATCACATTTATTTTCATCTCTTGGACAGGAATTAGGTTTGGTAGTCAAGGTCGAATCAGCAACTCGTGAATAATACAAATGCAACTTAATGTTATGTTTATGTTTTGGAATGAGAAAAAAAAACACAGCTTCACCATTAGTCTTGTTTCTACCTTAGATTTGAAAAAATGCAAGAGAATATGAACGCAAAGACAATATGTCTGAGGCCAAAAGTAATTTGTACTTTGATGTTTCTGATGGGTTCTCAACGATCGCCAGTTTTTTTTCCGTCTCGACGACGAAGAGACATGGTAAGAGAGACGAAGTACGTTCTTGTCCGATTGCGTATTTGGCTTTTGGTGCGCGAGGATCTCAGCAGTCAACTTTCTTTCAAGTGGGCCCGTTAAGGACTTGATCAGTCAAAAAACTTTTTGAATGAGTGGCTACTTGCTCAATACCTTGTCGTCATGCCCAAAATGGCCCGCATCAAGTTATCTTTTGTCGCTTCAGTGTTCCAATCGTGAAACCCCGGGGTTAGGAGGGCGATGAATCAATCAGCGTATATCAAATAAGAATTTAATTTTTCGTTGGCCCTTTGATTCATTTTTTACGAATTCATTATTAGGCACGAGTTTGTACTTAGCAAGTAAGGGGTCCATTGATAAGTTGGGCGCTTTCAGCTGGCTTTTTTCGGTTGAGCTACAAGCATCATCCGTGAAACCATCTCCATGGGGTTTGGCAGGCCCGTTTGTCTGACAAGCTTGGCTGGTTGGTTGGTGGGTTGGTTGGTTGCTTGGATGGATGGTGTTGAAGAGGCCAATCGCTTTTTAAATGTCAGTGGGTCACCCCTCACGCTCTTACTCAGTGGCTGAATTGCGTACAGAATGTATTGTACCATGGACAAAACCTCAAGAATCACGAGATGTGATGAGAAAAAAACAATCGAGATTCAGAATTCGAGAATTCTCGTTATGAAGCAGAAGCGAGTTTGTTTTGAGTTCAAGTCAAAGAGGTCGTGAATGACTGGCTTAAAAAAGAGAATTTAACCTGATTTCGAAAACGACTCTGCCTAAACCGTGATATGATATGCTAACGACACCGCTGGAGGCAATTCAAACTCCGAAAGTGTTAATACTTATGACTGGAAGGAAAATGAAGGTACTCCGAAGAAAAGCGTGAGCTCGTCATAGTTTTTTTTTTTAACTTGCACGTATTGAACAATCTCAGACGAACAATTCGTAAAGACAAGAGTCTAGTCTTGTCCGTAGGAGTATTTCAACACGAGTTTTCTGTTTTAACGATGCTTATTAATTGCTAAATTAAGAACTGACAAACCTAACTACCAATTATCTCTGCTTAAGATGCACGTGAGTAAGTGCCAGAACTTGGTCGCTGACATTTTCCAATTCATTTCACGTTGACGAAAGTTCTTTGGGACTGGCAGCGTGCACTCACTGCATGTTACAAACGCGTGAATGATCTTGCCGCCCCCGAGCAAGTCGGTCGGACTGAGTGGCTCCTCAAAAAATAGAGACGTGAGCTGAGCTGAGCTGCAGTCCAGAAATCGGAACTGAGAATGCACGGAGACCTTTTGATTCTGAAAACCTGAAATGACCTCGTTCATGGCTGTTGAAGTTGCTCAGGTTCAAACTTGGCCTGAGCGTCGACGAATTCGAAATATCTTGGAGAACCATCAGTGCGGTCACATAACACTCGCATTCACTCGCTATTCAACCGTAAAATAGATCAAAAAGAGGCTTAAGCCCATAGTGATTTCTAGTGGTAGTGGTAGTGATGGTTGTAGTGGTAGAGGAAGAAGTAGTGGTTTACGAACGGCTTGCTTGGACGGTGGGGCGAATCTGGTTTTAAACATAATTTCCTTAGCCCTCGAGGTTTCCCAATATTTGGGTGTCTACGTACATACTCTTCTCTGTCTATTGAAACTGAGGGTAACGGGGTTCTAGCAATCTAAACTCGAATTTAGGTCGAGGGATGATGTTTTTGATACTTGGTCCTGATCTGGATTTTACCTCAGCATCGAAAACACCTAAACTGGTTGTGTACATTCAGAGGGCGGATCGACCTTTAGTATGTACGTACTTGGTCAAGCTTGTTGGTCCGTTTTGACGTTTTCTTGGTCTACACCATTAGTTTTGACAGGTCGCTAGCCAAACATTGATCAATGTCTAGAGAATTGCAAGTTCGGAATCTCATCGCTACCTCTCGCACCATAAGAGCTACTGCTGCTGCCACTACTATTACCACTACCACCACCACCACTTCAACCACCACAATCATCGTCATCCTGATCAAAATCTTCTTGTTACCGCAGCCGAGGACACAAAGATAAGGCAAAACAGGCAAAAATGACCATTTACGTTTACTAGGTTTCTCATCATCTTATTGTTACCAAGCCCAAATGACAAACGTTTTACAGCCTAACCAGGGCCAGTCTGAGGGACCCTGAGGAAACCTGAGGAAACCTGAGGGGGTGCAACGAGAAGAACGAAAAAAGTGGGTATAAGGGCTCTGAAGAAGGAGATGAAGCAGACTCCCGTTTGTCGGACCAGCCCAAGATGAGGGAGGCGTTGCTTGCTTGCCGTTCATGACGAGTCCCAATGAATCCCAATTCTGGTGAGGTAATTAGTCGTCGGCTGGAGGCCATCCGGACTCGCATCATTCCATTTTTCCTTATAGCTTAATGATGGTAGTTTCCCACCATTTCCACCGGGCTGTTTCCTCGTCAGTGTGAGGACGATTCACTACTCACTTTGAATCGTGAGTTCATCTCGAGGGTAGGCCGTGGTTGATTTCAAGCCGAATCCACACTGTATAGTACGACTACTCGTCGTCCAATCACAGAGAGGGCTGCTTCGAATTCGATTTTATGAAGCACGTCTCGAAGCCATGTCTGTGGTGGAATGGTGGAATGCCACACTGGCATTGACTTAATGACAACTCCTCTTGGAACTCGATAGCATGGACAATACAAACGATCTTAATGTTGACCATTTGTCAGATCATTTTCAATCCCACAAATAAGAGGAGGAGGGGGAGTGGAATGAGAATCATTCCTACACGACATTGACGGGGGGCCTCATATGAATAAATTTCGTTTCTACTAAAACGTGATTCTCAGAGATCATGTTTGCCTGAATTCAGGTGAAGAACGAAGACTCTGAGAATCGAGCAAGCAAGCTAGTTCGTTCTAATACCATCAGTAAATCCATTACACAACATAGGGAATGCAGCCGAAGTTAAAAGTGGAAAGCAAAGTCGCCAGACTTATTCAACTATTCTCAGCCTCACTGGGTCGACATGGCCTAAGAAGACACTTGACATGAGGACCAAAATAGATTGCAACCACAAATTGTGCTTTTATAGCCAATAGAACAAGTTACGGGCATTCCGCAACATTTAGTTTCCTTGAAAAGTAATCTGATGGTCAAACAAAACTAAACCACAAAATCAACCTCTTGAAACAAGAGAAACCATCAGAGGACACTTCCATAAAAAAATGGAAAGAATTCTTTTGGCTCCATACGCTTGCCTGCCAATCCCTGACCTTTAAAAAACTATTTCTTTTAGAATCTAGATGTAACATGAGCGTCCGCACATCTTTATTTATAGACATGAAATTCCCAGACAGACATTTTTTCTTGTGCAGATAAATTTAAGTGTGGCCGTCAGTCTCGGATCTGACCTCGTAGAACATTTGGGGGAGGAAAATGGTTCCTAGCTGGCTTTTTCTCCAGTGAAGCCCTTGAAGTCGAATTCAATGAAGCCTTCCAATTGGATTTCGAGTTATGATTATGAATTCAACACGACCTTTCTTTCGCTTCGTACGGACGAGCCCGGAGCCATTATGTCAGCGTGGTCCTCGGTTCACGTGTGTGATCTAATTCCTGGTTGCTCTCCCCATGCTACATGTAGATTCGTGCATTCCTTTAGAGTTTAGAACAAAAGATATCGGAATTCAACACACTTTTTGCCCTAAACAAAATAGAAACAGACCGAAGCCAAAGCATAAAGCCATCATAGCCAGCTGAAAATCAACCCATGGAAAAAAGCCAGAAAATCTCGTGGAAATCGATCTCCTGTTGTGCATGCAAATGTAAGTGGATTTGGTGGCTTAAAAAATACGGCACTTCTCTAATGACGACAGACCATCCCGTATACGCAGGGTCACGAAATCTTAGATTGCTTCTGTATATTATCTTCATCAGGTGAGAGGGTGCCAAAACCTTGGAAATGACGACACAGCTCCAAATTTGCCATCTCTAGGTTTTTGATTCGTTGAGCGTCTTGCAAGTACTATGGAACCATAAGGAGACGACTCTTCGTTTGGAAATGAACGAAAGCGAAGCAGTAAATAAGCTGTGATGTAAGCATATGTGGGAAGCCGGGAAAACAAGTATTTATACAATGTATCTCGAATGAATCCATCAATTCTGTCCGTTAAGTGTCAAAGAAAGGCGCGAGAGAGACTCTCTTCTTTCGAGAATTAACTAGCACTTGTTCTCATGTATTTGTGTTTTCTAAGAACCCTCCACCGTGCTCCCATCTTACCTAACCTCGAGCCTCTTTTTTTAGGATCCTTCCGTTTGTGAGATATTTTGATGCAGGTACAGCACCATTGCATGCACGTAGCATCTAGGTTTAGATGTACTACTACACCATGTGTCTGTCTGTGTGTGCGTGTGTACATGAAGTGTTCACTTCATTCACTTCAACCGGATCCTCTTGATCTCCCACATTCAGTTTGATTCCATGCCGTCTTCTTAGATAATACATAAAGAACACGTGGTGAAAGCTAGCCTGAATGAGCTACCGTGAAAAGGCTGCTCCCAAATGTGTTTCTGAGTTAGGGAGAAATACTGAGGCAAACAAATGTGTTGAAGAGAAAACTTATTTAGAACATGAAAATTCCAACAAAATAATAGACCTTGCATGCATTTTGAACTGATTTAATTGATATTCACGAACCCGATTGAATGGCAACTGCACGATCCTTGCCAATCGAAGCACATCTCGAACTCGAAGCCTAAAGCTTGCACCTTCTACATAGAACACAACTTCGATGAAGACAAATAAGAGCAATGCTTGGCAATACAACTTGACTAATCATCTTTCATGATTAACAACTCAGCGGCAAGTGCGAAGGTAAAATCTTGCCTTGTCGATGGAAGAACTCAATGGATTTTGAAGGATTTTTCGATAACATTTTTACCAAAATTGTGGAATGTTGCATGAATGGGTTTTCCGGGATGGTCCTTGCCCCCCTTACGCATGACGCTGCACTGGAACAGGTATGAATTTGAACGCATTTTGGGACGACCTCGAACAAAGATGGGGTAGTCAAGACAAATCTAGGTAGAAAAGCTTAACGAGCATGTCATCCTAAATTGGGGTTTCCTTTTGTCAAAGGATTTCTTTCCAATCCCCAAACTCGCTTTGACCTTTCTTGATGGCTGCTCGAGAAAAATGTGAACCCACTTTCCCATTGACATCTGATCCTCTTGACCAGATTAGTGCACGGGCTTTACATCCAAAACTAGGGACAGATTTTAGAACCTAAAACTGCGCCCCACATCGTTAATCCAAGTGTTCATCAAGAACACCTAGACCAATTTCCTTGGGCCATTCTCCGCTAAAGGCGCTCCGAAAAGTAGATGAAAACGTATGATATACCATAACTCCATACTGAGTTACTGAGTTATAGTTGTCTATTGTGTACATAGACACAAAACCAAGTTTTGACCAGACACATGGATCACGTTTTGTGCACTCTAATGGTCAGGTTTAGAACCAGAGGCAACTTTACAAGCAGTTTTGAGCCAGGAATTTCTGCAAACCTGGCCCATTTGACCGGCTTTCTGGCATGAGACCAGATTAGATAGAATTAATTCATATTTGCATGTTCAGTGAGCCATGAACCCCTAAAGCACAATCCAACAATCCAATCTCGCTAGTAACCGGTCATTTTATAAGCGAGATTGGGGCGTCTCATGGCACCCACCTCAGCACAAGTAGACGAGACTAGACTTTCAAGGTTTTTACACACAATCTTAGCTAGCACTACAGTACGAACACATGCATATGGACCAGCTAGGACAAGGAAAAACCGACGAAATTCGAAGGGATTTTTTACAACAAAGTGAGAAACATGACCTGAGAAGGACTAGCCAGACCAGGTAGGTATTCATCACTGGGTGAATGATAGCCATCTTTCTTCTCTCGCTGTCAAATCACGAGGAGATCGCCAAGAACCAACCCTCGGTTGGTTGGTTTGCTTGCTTGCTTGCTTGCTTGCTTGGTTACCTCATTCCAATGACCATTTCTCGGTGAAAACCATTAGGAGTTGGGTGAGATCTAGCGCAAAGTTTAGTTAGCAATAAAACTTTCAGAATGGGGTTTCGCTCCGATATGAACCATTTTACTGGGGCAAGCAACTTCCTCAACTGTATCTTTATTTGCTTTGGGTGAAGTTCAACCCTGAGCGTTTGTTTTTTGAGATAATTGAATCCTGAAGGCTTGATCTGACCATCCAAGTAAGATGGCAGCGTTGTTGGTTGCCTGAAGAATACGAAATTAAGTGGGGTTTTAAAAATGTTACGACCTTAGTTTCGTGACTAGACGTGGCCAGACACCCTGCAATTATATCTTTGCGTACCCTACATTTTGAAATAGGGATTTAAAATCGCATTGGTCTTTCAAGAGCTTCATAAAACTACACATACCAATCATTAAGATTGTTGGCAGGATATTGAGCGAATAAAAAAACGCTGACTTAGCTTAGGGCAAGTATGCGTGTGTACTTCGTGTGTTCGATTCGATTGGGGATTTTGGTCAGGGATGAGGGTGTTGGGCAATTATACGAAAATTGATAATCTTGTTTGACATGACATCAGGGCGGCGAGTGTCAATAAGATAGCATTAACTCTAAAAGAATTAGAGTATTGACATGTTGACGAACTTCTCGAGGTTCTAAAGAGGTGAATGGGTCACTCGAAAAAGCAAATACTGTCCTCGCAATCTAGCTTGTTAACTTGCTTGCTCATCTGGTCATTTGGCCTCTTTTGGTCGAGTCGTCTGACGTCAATCCGCCAAGACAACTTGTTCAAGCGCAATCTTAGGGCTCGTCATGAGGACCTCATCTCTCTTTCTTTCTTTCTTTCTCTTTCTCTCTCACCCTCTAGCTTGACAAGAACTCGTCGAGTCATTGTCAAAGTTGTTTCTAAGTCGCCCCGAGTGTTTCAGGTCACTCTTCTTAAAACTTAATTATAAAAAAAGACTGTGATGCCTGGACGAGAAAGAAATCGTTTTATTACAGATGAAGAAAAAATGCCGTCTTAATTGAAACGAAGTCGAGTGAGCTGAAAGAGACGACGGTCGTCATCATCTGGTCACCTTATAATATTAGGGGCCAAAATGTCGTTTGTCGCATGACATTCATGGTGAAAAAAATGGCTTTGATAACTTGCTTAATTGATCACGCTTGCTCCAATCAGTCATAGGGGGATAAAAAGGTGCTTTTGAGGCAATTATTACTTTTTTAGGATGAAAACATCTCTCGTACTTTGGTCAACAAGCGATATTTTTCTTTAGGATCTTACATAATACATAAAATATAAGATTATGTTTGACTACGTAATTCGACATGAGCCTCGTCATGAAAAGGCAACAACGGCTCCATCCAGACGCCATTGCAGACATATGTTCCTTGTATCAGGCGCTAGCAGTTCAATATGCTCTGTAAATATCATACAATTCTTAAGAAAAGCTGATATTAAAAGACATGCGATGACCTTGATCAGTTTTTTGTACATACAAAGTAGATTATTTGCACAAGGCATAAAGGGAGTGTTAACTAAACAAATGACACTTGAAGGTCCTTTCAGAATTTCATCCTATAATTCAGGGCAAGTTTGATGGGCTATAATCTAAGGTGGTCCATTTACAAAATCTCAGACATCCACTTTTGCAAGGTGGTTTCTCATAAAGCTAATCATCACAAGAGTTGTCTCCACTCACGCCAAGAGATGCAAATCCATATAAGTGGTTCAAATCAGACATCTCAACCACAACAAACAAAAAAGTATCCAAGTAAAGTAACTGGCAGAGGAAGAGATGCATGCCAAAACTATGTTTCGTATGAACTTGCATGCTAGTGAGTTCCAATACGGAGCAATGCGCGTAAACATTAGCATGCAATACGTGTGCACATGAAGTGGTACAGAACAAAAGATCACTTTGCCATTCTCCCATCATCCAGTTCTTTGAAATGTTAAGAAGGAAGCTGATAGACAAGGAGTTGAAGGCCAATTTCAACCCTTATGTGAACACTGCCAATGTTGGCCGGGTACGCAATCAGAAGCCAAACTGCCGTTGCTTCACATTAAGAATCCTTTAACCTTTTGCTCGACTCTCCGCTGTTGAAGTGCACGCATATCATTTAACAAAGCTCTAAAAAAAAGTGACGTCTTCGCCGAGGGAACTTTTGGGATCGCATCACACTCTGGATCCGCCAAACTCAAACGGGGCTTTGGCCCAATTCATCGCACAGTAGTAGTTAGAAGGGGAGTGGTGGTAAGAGTCTGGTTCGGCTTGAAGAACATTGCCAAATGCATTGCAGCCTCTTGGCCAAAAGCATTGCGTCATGGCCGTCTGTCTGCGCACAAATCCGATGCAATTGTGGACATAGAGGTAACATTGTCTAGAGATCAAGAACGAAGGAATGGAATAGCCGTGGGCTAGGTTGACAAATGATGCCACATTAGTCTCGTGTTTGGGACCAAAGTGCTGCAAAAGGGGGTTTTCATCGAGAGGTCTGCCGGCGAAGTTAAGTCATTTGGGGCAGATTTCATCCCACTTTTCCTCTTCATTCGTCGCCAAAGTATTGATTTGTCTGAATTATCAGCAGGGTTGTTTGCATCGGACCCAAGTACGGCTATAGATTACAAACGTTTATGGCATATAAACAAAATAAAAACGCTTTTGGATGTACTCAGGCACCTTTGACGAGCCCTCAATTTCGATTTTGGTCGCCAGTTCGACGAAGGGATCTCTAGGTGGTAACATCTCTATGGTTAAAGTAATGACACGATTGAATTTGAGAAGGAACGAGGTAAAAGGCTAGAGCCAAATTTCTCAATGCAATTGCTCCACTTTTGTCTCCTCCAGGTAAATGTCATCCCTTCTTGAAAGTAATGCTGTGTAATCATAATGGATGGGGTGGTACCCACATTAAACAAACAAATTGGCCCTTTCCGTTTCGATGAAAAATGAACTGAACATGCTTTTCCCAAGGCATTTCAGATGCACATACTTTACACTCCCACCACCGTAAAGCCATTCGTCAATAAAGTGACCACTTTTTACAATCCGTTACCATCCGAATCAAAAAGCAATTTTCCCCGACTTTGTGTATTTTTGAATTGCTTTGAGACAGAGAGCTTTAAGTGAGATCTTGACCTTTCCAACAATGATCTAGAATTGCCGATTGATAATTTGAGCTAAACAGGCAATTCTTGCGTACTCTACATTATGAAGTTTTCTCCAGGGATCATCATGATGCCTTTGATCATGTGCTCGGCAAAAAGTAACTAGAATAACTAGAACGTCAGATCTGACTACAAATGGACGAACTAAGCATGAAAAGGATTCAAAGCTGAAAGCAACCTTTTAAAAGGTCTACTAATTCTGAGGGTGAAAAGGATTGAGTAGCATTCTTCCCAGTTGATAACGTCAAGGGATTCTTTGTGATGGCAAATGCTCCCGAACCAATTTTTGCACGAGCATTGTGGCGACCTGCCATCAATGAGAAACTCGAACCCCCCTTAGGAAATGCCTATGACAAGCGCTTACCTCTGCATCCATGGCATGGTCCCAAACGTCCAACAGGGACCGGGCATCAATGTCGTACAAAGTACGATTGATATCGTCCAACTCACTCATGTTCCTCTTAAGAAGATCACCCCAAACCAGGTTTATTTTTCACTGGACTCGCTCAGGCTCTTCTGAAGAATTTCAGCAAGTCGGCACAACTGACAGTTCAAATTCTGTCCAACGCGATCTCACTGAAGCCTCTCCGAAACTATTATCAGCCAAAAATATCAGCCAACAAAAATGCCAGAAATATGGTGGTGGTTTGGTGGAGATGGTGGAAGAAGAAGAAGAAGACGAAGGAAAAGGAGGAGAGAACGAGTACAAGAGAATTGGCCCTCGGCACTCGGGTGCAAGCAACTCTCACAACGAGTGGGGACCGTGTCTATATGTCTGTGTATATATGTGAGTGTGAATACGCTGTCCAGTTCGTAAGAGGTAATCCTCGAGGAGTTGCGTTACACCGGTTACACCACAAAAGAGCAGTTTCTTCCCAATTGTTGCCCAAGCAGGGAGAAAATCACTTCGGAGAACGTCAATAACAGCAACGAAGGAGCAACAACAGTCACGACAACCTGTTGCACTTGAAGATGGAGAATCCCGGGTCCAAAAAGCTGGACTTTCCACAGACACAAGGGGTGAGAGGGCAAGTAACGAGACACCCTTCTCTGACAAACTGGGGTGGGGATGGGAACCGAGGGAGCAAGGAACGAATCAAGGGGATGCTGACAATCAGGTCGGTTGGAGAATGCAGTTATCGGCTTGGACCCAGCCGAATTCTTCAAGTGTGTATTTTCTGGATTGGCCAAATGGCTAGATAAATAGGACGAAGTGTTGGTCAATTTCCAACCAAATTCTCCGATTTAACTCGAACACTAGCTTCTTGACGGCATTCAATGGAATTGGCACTGACGAAACGGTGAAATTGGTTTGTCTGCCACTGAAGCGACATGCATTCCAAAACAGCCGGTAACTTTTTGCTCTCCTCTTTTCACGTGCACGGATCTCTTGACATTGGGGGATGCTAGACTCAACTAAAGACTGACAGACCTTTTTGGTGCTTTGAGCGCACCGAGTAGAGCCTCGGCGTCCTCCTCCTCCTCCTCCTCCACCACCTCCTCGTTTTCCTCCTCCTCCTCCTCGTCGTCCTCGTCTTCTGCTTCCTCGTCGTCGTGCTCTTGCCTGCATGCATCTAAGAACACCTAGAGTGCCCATCTAGTTCGGCACCAAGACAGGGAGTGCTGGTTGGACACACGTACTAGTGGATGAAGGTGGTGGTGCTGGTGCTGGTGGTGCTGGTGGCGGCGATGATCATCATCATGGTGGAGGACGTCTACGACGACCAACATGCACCCTATGACCACGGCCTCGAACTTGACGACGATGACGACGACGATGATGATCAGAAGGAGAAGGTGGTGCAATGGAGGAATGATCTGCGAAGGCTTTGGAAGTGCTCCGCAACCCTGAGCCATCTCGCTCTCCATTCCAAGTGAAGGGATCAAGAGGGCGTATAAGCACAGGTTTAAAGAGCCCCTCTTGTCATGCCTTAGTACAGAGGGCCTCTCAGGACCGCCGTTCAGCGGGTGAAATGCTACTTTCATTCCATTTTTATCTTAAAATCGGGATTGGGCGAGAGGAGTATGGAATAATATTGGAATGGAGTATGTGTTCAATTTTGTATAGCGTACAATCCAAATTTTTAATTTGTTGAGTAATTTACTTCAATCTGATTTTCCTTGATAAGTCGCCTCACGTGATTGCTCTGGTTTACGACTAATTCCTAAATATGTTACCATTCATCTTTTGACCTTGATTACCTAAATAGGGAATCGGTCATGGGGGAAGAAAATGAACAAACAAACCTAACCCAATTTGCCTTTAATCACAAGTTCAGAAGCGCTTGTCCTATTGAACATCCCATCGTGCCAAAGTCTTGTGCTTTCATGTCCCATCAATGTTTTGGGAAGCCCGGGAAAGATTCCCTCAGCGTCAAAATACCATGGATTTCCTCGAGTTCTCTTCAACAGGTGGTGGTAGCGGTGATGGCCGTAGTGGTGAGTTGAGTTCTACAAGTGGCAGCTCTTGTGTTTGGTAGTTGCCTCTTCGTGATTGATCGGGCTCACAGGGAGGGTGGTACCCTTGGAACTCTGTCGGGCGGACAGACTTTCGGCTGCAAACATCCCAAAAAGGGAACACTTCAACGCGCGCCTCAATCAGTTTCTCGGGCCCTCTCCTTCTAGTAGGACTTTGAAGGAAAGGCCTCTCCCTCCGTCTGTTTCTTAAGCTGCTGGCAGAGGCACCTTCAAGCGCGATCAAGTTCGTTCCACGAGAAACTCAACCACTACCGTTGCTCACTCAACGTCAACCAAGGAGCCGAAATCCAGATGGTGCAAACATTGGAGTGAGTTCAACCATATTGAAGAGACAGAGTAGAAAAGGAGCGCATCCAGTCCATGCCATTTGTATCCTCTTTCGGTGTTCAGGGAGTGGTACTATCCACCAAGGAAAGGAGACTTCCCGAACATACATAAACCTAGAGAGAGAGTGACGTCATGTTATTCCTGTACTCATTCATGCCTCTGACATCAGTTTTTTACTTAAGGTACCGGGTTCAAAGCACCCACAGGGCTGGTCTGACGAAATATTTCGCTTAAATCAAAGTTGCATGACTGGGAGGAGGTCCGTGCACTAAGTCGTCACTTCGAAAGTATCGCTCTCCAAGGGAAAAAATGAATTGATTCGGAAGTATCGTACACTAAGTGGCAGCATTTCCTGACTTCCTCACTCAGTACTTGGCGTAATAGCCACCTTCAAATTAAAGGCTCCGGGTTGTTTGTCATATAGACCTTTGTTATTCAGGTTAAAAGGCGTGTCCAAGAAGTGGCGTTGAGAATTTACTGAGACTCACTTTCTTTGTGAACAATAGACAAAAAATGGAAGCAGTTCGACGATGTTCATTGTATTTGGAGCCCAAGTAAAAGTTGTCAGCGATTGATTTCTTTTGGGGATCACTCCAAGTTCCTTCACAGAACTTTTCAAATTCTCATTAGATGTGGGCAAATATTTTTTGATCGGCATATTTTCGTCTTCGATTGTCAAGGGTTATTTTTTCGGGTTTGGGGCACTTCCAAGAATTCAACATAACGCTCAATTTGACAAAAAATAGAAATAAAAAATAAGGGTGGTTGGTCTTCAGCCAGAGAAACATTCTAGACAACTTTTGAAGTGCTTACTTAGGACTTTAATTTTAGGGCTGAAAGTGTAGTTTGAACGAGGTTTGGTCCTGAAATCGACCCCGCTTTAAACAGAAAAGTAATTTCATTGTCAATTTTCCACAACAGCTCACAAGTTATTTATTGCTAGTCAAAGTGTCATGCGAAATGTAAAAATGAGTGAATTTCCGCCATAACACTCAATTCAAATAATGTATTTAGTACGTTACCTTCACCATAAATAAGTTCGGCTATCAAATGAAATGGAGCTGAAAATTGGTTAATATGAATTTCGGCGAAAAGGAAACAAGTAATTACAAAGGAACTTACTTTTTTTCAGATAAGTGGGAACAAAAATGTCGACTCCTAGTTTGTCTTTGCTTGAGAAAATTGCCTTAATCTAATGAGTAGGGCTCGGGTGAAGTTGGAAAATGCAAATCCCACCAAAAAAAAAATCGCAATTTTTGTTGTTTGGTTTATCCAATTTTGCAAAGTGATTTGAAATTCACTCACAACCTCTTTTCATTAATTTTTTTTCAAACAATTTCATAAGGATTTTTTTGCTAATATAGGGTTATCAGTAAAACGCAATGCATTGAATTCTTGAGCAAGCAAAAATGTCATTTCATTTATAGAATCTCAAATTTGTTGACAAATGTCATATTGTTGGCCAATACTGTTATATTTTTATGTTGTATTTGTTCTGACATTGTTTGATAATAAAAAAAAATTGCCAAAATAATTGAAACTTTTGGGCTCAAAAACCCAAATCAAGACCAAATAATAAGGTTTTTTAAACTTTATCTGAGCCCATCTTATGATATGCATTGTAAGACCATAACACCAGGGAACCACGAGAGGGAATTTGTATTCGACTGTTAATCGACTGTCTTGCCTTTAATTCAAAGATTGATTTTTGTCATTTATTCTAACGATCCAAATATCTTAGTTGAACAAAAATATATTTTGAATTTTGAGCTATGAAGAAAAATTAATAGCTGTGTTGCTGCTCCATTGTATTCTTTTGGTCGTTTATGATAGGTATGGCCCGGAATATTTCAATTTACTTTGTTGCATTTTTGCCTGGATTTTAAAACGCCAGAGTAGGTTTCCTTCAGTTAGGTCATTGCAAAGATTACTTAGAATATAACCAAATGGACTGAACGATCGAGGGCTCTTGAATCTTGTAAACGCTCATCGCTCCTAACTGCAACCATGGAAAAATTCCCTCTAAATCATGAAACAACCTTGTTCTGAGTGATCTATTTGTCCTTAACAGGCTATGTGGCGAAAACTTTAAGTCTGTACTGTGTTACTGGAGACGAAGTTTGCCTTTGACAGAAATCATTTGGTATGTAGTAATTTTCCTGTAGAATAAAGGTGTACGAAGATCTTGGTTGAGGGAATCGGGAGTCAGTTGAAAACAGTTTTCCTCGACGCAAACATGACGGAAGAACAAACCGCAGTGGCAACATCTTTTTCAGTGCGTTCAGACCAAAGTTCTTCATACTCCACATATCCATAACACGGAGTTTTCAAATATTCAATCACAAAAGCCCGTTGCTTAAAACAAAAGAAATAGGTTCAATATTTTATTGTGTTGCACCCTACCAATGAAGAGGAAATTCTCCTTCTTCTTCGTTACTCTCTGATTGAAAGCGCTTTGGCTGAAGCCGTTGCAATGGGATGTAAAGTAATGAACATGCTCTTTTCAACCCCGAAAAAAAACTCCGACAGTTGTCGATCTCGAACTTCGTGCAGTTCATTCGCAACAGCCACCCTCCGATGAGACCATTGAAGCTTTACTAAGATTGCCGACGACCGTTCGTTGGTTCTTCGTTCACCAAGCTGCGTGAGAGCTTCAGGTGGGTCGTAAAATGGCTTGGGAGAACGGAGAAGAGTCCAAAGCGATATCCACAAATTTGGCCATTCGAAAACCACATCTCCGCTCGCAATGAATGTTTTTCCTTTCGAGGGTGGATTCAAGAGTGCCACTTCCCTTTGATTCTGTTTTTCATGAATATTTTCCCATAAATAGATCCATACTACACGCATGACAAAACACAATCCAATCAAAGAATCACAGCGTCTATCTATTAGGTGGGCTTTTGGCCCATACCTTGCATAGTCACTGAGGAAAAGATCTCTGTAGCTGTTGATTCGTTGCCGAACCTCGCAAATGAGCAAGGTGTCGAAACAAAACCAACCATAAAGTGCAATCAACCAGCCATCGACGAAGTGAATAGCCATGTTAATGAGTTTACTGCTTCTCCGGTTGTCAGTCTGGATTCACGTTGATGTGACATTTAACACGTCTTTGTTTTGGCTGACTCTTTTCCGGACACAAACCTCACCTTTCATCCTCACACAATCGGGAGTTGTCCTTGTTGTTTCTTTCCTTCGATTGTCTCCCAAGCTATGAATTTCTTGAAAACGATCATGTGGCCGGAATCCCGATGATGGTTGTTCTTTGTGATGAACTAATGATGAATGTACCTAGTATCACTCACTGTGTCTTAACATTAAAACCGTCTTTGAAGACTGCAGTACAGTTCTTGAGGAAGTTCTTACCATTTCCGAAGGGTGTTTTGAAACAATTAGCAAGAGCAGTTTTTTTTACGTCAAGCAGAGCTCAGTTGCTTATTCTCAGTGTTGGAGAACCACCTGTAGCTTTTTGAATAGGCCAGATACAATCGAGAATAACTTATGAAGTACACTTTCACAGGAAAAATGATCTCGACTTGGACTCGATTGATTCTGTAATTGGGTAATTCACGTTGTGAAATATACTTCAATCAAAATTACTCGATTTTATTCTTCAACTCAATCACGGAAACCATTTTGGCAAACTTCAACAGTTTGCTCGAAAAGGCTTTTTTTTTCATTTCCCATGTACTGTAATATGGAAGTGGGAGGTAATCCTATATGATAGTTATCTTTACAGGGAGGGGTTCAAGAGAAGAAATCTTTAACGTCTAAGTTAGGCATTGTAACAAAAAGAGTAAAATTACAAAAAAAGGCAAAAAATTGCGAATAAAATGATGAAAACACTCAAAAGGGGTCGAGATTTTTGGTTTTTGGTTCCATTTTTTCATCTTTCCACCTTTTAGATTTGCGGTCTCAGCTTTAAATGGTAAATCTAGTTAGTGAGGACATCTTAAGAATTAAGCCTAAAATGGCTCTTTTATTATTTATGAAATCTCGAAGACATTAGTTTTCTCAAGTTGTTTATCATATGTACAAAGCTGGCAGAAAAGTTCCCCTGTTCATTCCAAGTCCTTTTCTTCAGCACACAAGGTACATGAAAGATCGCTTCTCATGGATAGAAAGTACTTTGCGTCAATCGAGATCACGGTACATGACAGAGTAGTGACCGGACGATCGAAGCAAGCCTCGCCATGCTTTCACTGGGCGGTCACTGATCAGCCAGCCCAGTCTCAAGGATGACTCTGCAACTCTTGGGCCTCGAGATCCGCCATGGTGCTCGACCATTGCCAAACCCAAGGTCTAGACGAATCAAGAACGACATTTCAACGCGGCCAAAGAGTCACTGAGTGGAAGGCCAGGATGACTTGGTAACCCACACTGCTTGTGGCCTGGAAAAAGGTACACAATAAGATCGAGATTGCAAAACGATTTTTGAAAGTATCGGCACCCGGGATTGAGCTGTTATTCATCCTCGTTGCTTGCTGTGTTCCGAAAGGAGACTTGTGATCGAGCTAGCTCGTTGCAATACAATTAGCTCTTTAACAGCTGTGATATGGTGTGCTCCATGTTATAGAGAGTGCAAAGGAGAATAGTTGGTAACATTCCAATTCAGAGCGCAAACAAATTTCGAAAATCTTCTAATCTGGAGGATTATCATCAAGGAGAATCGAATTTGCATCCTACGTACCTTTTACAATCCCAGGTAAACAGGAGCAGTGTAGCAACAAATGTAACTGGCTTCCTTTGTTGTATCCATCTGAAACAACATTTCAGGTTTCTTGACAAGTTTGCACTGTCATAAGGGTCATGGTTCGTTCAAGGCCGAATGTCTCATTGGATTGTACAAACCCGGGCTCCTTTTCATTCTCTTCTAGTATATACAGGGTTGGAACAGAAATTTGTCACTTGTTCAAAGTATGATCGAGTTGTACTTGGGATAGCGCAAAGCTGTTTCATCCAGAGCATTACCGGTACTCCTGAATTGTTTGTTTGTCACAGATTGTTTTATGTGATTTCACATATTACAGAATTATCGTTTTTGTCACCACATTGGGACCTCTTTTCTGTTTTTCTAATTTCTACTTTTTTGAAATTGGACTATATTCAAAGTACAAATTTCAATAATATTTGACGGGTTCGCGACTTGCTAAATTTGAATTTCATTTGATTGGCCTTAAAAAATCTAAATATTTTCCGTAAGTGTTTTCCTCTCAACCCTGCTCGCACTTTTCTCTCTGACATGTCAGTCTCATCTGATTTAGTCTGAAGTGAATCTATTCATCGTGTACGTTCAAGATGGCTAGCAAGTAAGCAAGCAATCTTAGCACAGGGTCTGAGCCTTGAATGAAGGGAAAAAATTCCATCGATCAATCCTCTGCAAATGACGCTTGATTTTGGTATAGAAATCTTTAATGCCTATCAAAGTGTAGGAGTACAACTAAAGCACTTGTTCAACCAAGAGATTCGAACAGATCGCCTGTTTAAGAAGCATTTTATGTTATGGCACCTTTTTTAGAATAAGTTGAGCTCATTTATGAGGATCGTAAAAAATACACATTTGATCATCAAATCTCGTCTTCGAAACTGTTTTCAGTTGTTGAATTAGGCTCTATGAATGTACTAGTGCATTCATAAAGATGGTAGTACAGTTCTAGTTAAACGAAATAGGCTTTGTTCTGGCATACCATGATTTTATGTTGTACAAAATATGTTTTGAATGGTTTTATGCCTGACTAAATGGAAACATCATCAAGGAACCTCAATTCACGTCCAAATCACCTCACAATTTATTGCCTGTGTTTGTATAACAATATTGCTTTTGGTAATTAAAGGCAAAGATGAATGACGGTTTATCCACTTCGATTTAGCCAAGGATTTTGCGTCGAGGTTTAGATTCGATATGTTTGTGGTCTTTTATGAACGCATGATACTGTATTTTGGTGTCGGCAGGTTTTGGACGTTTTCTCTATCGTTCTTATGAAATCTGAAGGTATGCCCCATCAATCCTTGCTATATTCACAATTTAGGGTCCATTGTCATTGCTGGCAAGTAATTAAAGTCGGTACGCCAGATGCATACACAAGATTAGAATACTTTGAGATCCAAAGAAGTATTATTAACTCTGTTAATGTCCATACCGGACTTAAATGTCACACAACATTGAAAGTTGTCACGAGGAAATTGCCTGAAACCTTTTTTCGGATATACTTTTTCGTGAAAAATATCGAGAGTACCTCAAGTTTAGACAGGGATCACTGTACTTCAGGACGAATTTCAAAAATACACAATGAACATATCATTGTAGTAAAATGTGAGGTTTTTGCAACAAATATATTGTTCCGTTTAATTTTCATTGTACTAATCGGACCCAGTGTGTATTTTGAAAGTAATCCTGGCTTGAGCCATACTTGGTTTAGACTAAGATGTTTTCAGATTCCTTTGCCTAAACTAAAGCAAAATATTTAAAGGTTTTGTGGATATGTTTTCTCTGCTTTCCGCCAAAAATGCAGATTTTTGCTTAGCCTTTCTCGCTCTTACAAATAGAAGTTACTTTTTTTTGGAAGTGATTGCTTTGTGACAACTAGAATCAATTTATATTATATAGATTTTGGATAAAAAGTTGAAAATTGATAATGAGCTCCAATGTTCTTCAACATGCACACTGTAGGAAGGAACAAATTGAAAAGTTCCGTTTTACACAAAAAGTAAATGTTATGCTCCTATAGTTATAATCCAGTCTTTGCTCGTTAGTTTTCAGAGTTCAAACTTTATATCATTCCATAGCTTAAAACGGACCTTTTAAAGAAAAAAGCGCTTATAAATTAAAACCGCTGTAAAAAATACAGATCAAGGCATTTAGATTAAAGAAAAGAATATTAAGGCAAATATTGAAATGATGAATGAAAGTACTACGGACACAACACCAGCACCCAATGGAGGATGTTGAGCTCCATTCTACGGATAGAGCATTAAGTAGATTGGAGGAAAGTCCAAACTTGTTCTAACGGAAGCCTTTTTTGATTTGACCATTCTACAATTTTGTTACCATGTAGGTTTCAATGGAGATGATAATTTGGTTTTTGCTAATTTGGACCAAAGTTCGCAACAGTGGTAAACCCAACCAGGGTTGTGGCATTAATAAGCACAGATATTTATAGATACGACATGTTGGGCTAGTCCCCTTATCGTTTTAAGGCCAATTTCGAAGTTGACCCCGACCGCTTATTCGCAATCTGTTCTACTGAGAAAAGTTGTTTTTCATAGTACAACCTAGATTGACTTAAAGCAAAGTATCAAGTTCATTAAATTACTACATTACTTACTATTTCAATCTGAAACGTTGTTGACTTTCTAAATTTGGCCATTTTTGCGAATCATTCGACTTCATACTTGGAGAAATCAAGACTTAAGCATCGTTCCACGTTTTACCAGCACTGTATTTGGACATACTCAGGGAAATAATCGTCGTAACTTTCAGTTATATTCGAGGAACCTGTGGTCAGTTATCTATGAAAATTGTCCTCTAAAAAAGAAAGTATCTCGCATCTACAGAAATCTATGTTAATGAGTCGTTCAAGCGCAACCTACAAATTAGAAAATAATAGCAAATTAGACATATTTTTAGGAAATATGTGCAATTTTAAGAATTACGACACAAAAAAAATATTCTGCCGTGCCCAGTTCATATTGAGAAGTTCAAAAACAGGTCTATGTGTTGTTTAAGTTGTTAATATGTGATAAATTATTGACAAAGTTTTTTTTACCTTCTTAGATTGTTTAATAAAACGGACATGGACAGAAAAAGAGCAACAAAAATGAGGAAAATATCAACTGCCTCCTACGTACAAACAAGAAGCACGGAAATCATGGAGTGGGAGGCTAGAAATGAGAATTATAATTTCCAGTAGAAACAAACTAGTTGCGTTCTTCTACAAATGAGACCTGGCTTGCATTGAGAAGAACACATATTTCAAATTATAATCTTAACACAGGGTCTGAGCCTTGAATGAAGGGAAAAAATTCCATCGATCAGTCCTCTGCAAATGACGCTTGATTTTGGTATAGAAATCTTTAATGCCTATCAAGGTGTAGGAGTACAACTAAAGCACTTGTTCAACCGAGATATTTGAACAGATCGCCTGTTTAAGAAGCATTTTATGTTATGGCACCTTTTTTAGAATAAGTTGAGCTCATTTATGAGGATCGTAAAAAATACACATTTGATCATCACATCACGTCTTCGAAACTGTTTTCAGTTGTTGAATTAGGCTCTATGAATGTACTAGTGCATTCATAAAGATGGTAGTACAGTTCTAGTTAAACGAAATAGGCTTTGTTCTGGCATACCATGCCTGAACACATATTTCAAATTTCAGCCCAATCAAATGCCGGAACGAAAAGTTATGCCTTCTCAAACTTTTGTACTGACGAGAGCATAAAATGAATGAACTCGCCCTTTTGTGGTAAAACGATTACCACAAAAGGGCTACTTCATTCATTCTCGGTAGGATTTGCACTGAGCTTTGAGAGAGCAGAACTTTTGACTCCGACGTTCGATTGAGCTGAAAATTGAAGTACGTAGTGTACTCGACAAAAGAAAGGTCTCATTTGCAGAAGAGCGTTATTGACTCGTTTCTACTGCTAGCCTCCCACTCCATGATTCCAGTGCTTCATGGTACAAATCAACAAAAGAGACTAATGTATTCCATCGTGCGTTAAGAAAGTCTTTGAAAAAATTTGAATTTGCAAATCATAAAGCTGGCTCCATTTGTACATTAAGATTTCATTTCAATATTGAATAATACTATACTTGTTCTTGCACACTCACTATTTGTGGAAACGTTTTGTCTGTAACTTGTATCGTGACCAACAAGGAGGCCAAAAGGCACAATATCTCAGGTTCTCTTGGGATAGAACTTTCATAGTGTCTCAGAAATCTCCAAGTCCCAAAACGTGGACAGGAACACTGTCAAGAGGGAAGAGGTGTCAAGCTGTTGGGAGGACCTCAAGGACAAGCCTGAATGGTACGTCCTCCCAAGGTCCCAAAGATAAAACAACCAATAATAAATTAAAGCTCAACACAGACTTTTATTTAGCATATATTTGTATGCAGGCTTATCCTATCTTCCTTAAGTAAAATCGAGCAAATTCCTTTGCCAAAATAATGCTAAAAATGAAAGACCTTAGTTTGACGGTACTAATGCAGTTCAAAATTCTACTCGTTGTTCATTTTGAGGACATTGCCGCTAGCATTTCTTTACTTCACGGCGGGAATTGTAAGCATTTCGCCCAATCATAACCAATTTTGGTTTTATCAGTGGATTTTTTTCGTACTCATTTTCACTGATTGCTTTCTCCTACTTCTTAAAGATTCCACTTCTAAAGAAGTGGATTCATTCGGTGATATGCCAGAACTCATGACGTAGTGAAGTCAAGGAATTTTGCCCGCCTCGGCAATTGGTGTGTGTACATGTTGTTAAAAAAGTCATTCTTAAGTGCCCAAGGGCCTCGAACCAGTAGGCATTTCTCCGAAGAAGCCTACAATGTACAGTGAAGTTGAGTACTAAGCAGGTGTTCCAATCGTTTTATGTCTCGGATAAGGACACTTGTGCCTCTGAAATTAGAAAGCAACGACTCGTTCGTTGAAAAAGACGACGAAAGGATCACCGAGTGCCGTTTCAGGATATGCGGGGTTTCAATATCGATTTACGAATGGCTTGAAAGGCTCAAACGGCCTTGAGATCGTTTTGGGTGATTAGTTGGGTCGCCAAAGGCCAGGCAACCTGCTATTACTGTGAAGACCACTCTCTCAGACGGACGATAGTGTCTCTAGCAACGTTTAAGCCACTTGATATTCTTAAAAAGCGCGCGTTCTGCTCTCTTCACAAATGAAACAGTCTAAAATGTGATACCACATTCCGCACCATTCAAAAGTCACGGGTTAGACCTTCGCTATAATTGGTTGTTTGTCACTGCAAACAATCCTCCCCCTTCAATCACCATCCATGTGTTATCCCTTAATCGGGCTTGTTCCACAACAGAAAACTTAATCCTGAACGGCGAACATGGCTAAAATCATCAGAGAACATCTTCTTTGAAGCGCTAAACAACCCCAACACGAAATTGCCGGTCTCGAGACCCTGTCGCTCGGTGTGCATAGCACCCTACCCCACAGATGTAGTGGCACCCCCTCTCGTTCTAGGCGACGTCGTTTTGTAGAGGCTCCTTCCGACTCTTCCTGACTATGTGTATGCGGTGATGTACACTCGTCGCACGCACGGACGTCCATAAGTTGGTGCAGGTTTGTGCTTGGAGTCCTCCACAATCGGCAAGGCATGGATGGACAAGCCAGTCAGTGGGTCCAAAGCCAACTAGCTCGTGAGTGCGGGAGTAAGAACATGTAGCAAGTGGGATCTATTCTTTAATGCACACCGGAGTGTACAGTTGTGTGTGACATTTTCCCCTCAATAACAGCACTTCAGTCGAAGTTTTGATTCGGCACCGCACACAAGTCCGTTTGACGTGCCTGGACTAAGAAAACACTCTGTCCAATTTGCATTTGTCGAGAATTCTCTCTGAGGCCGAGGAACAATCTGAGGCAAGCCAACGGACTCATCCTGCCCTAAATACGCATGTGACAACGAGGTTAAAGACTCTCAGTGGTGGTTGGGGATCGTTGGAAGCTCATGTCACTTTCCATCCAAAAGGCAAGGGTTGTTGCTCGCTCACCGAGAAACTTGTTGCTTCACCCTCGTTCGTGAATCCTCCCCCTTGCTTCTAAAAACAAAACAGCTCCAACAAGTCGGCATTCAACAACATCATCATCAACAACAACAGCAACAGCAACCACATCAATAACAACATTGAACCCTACCACAGTTCCTTGCCATTCGAACATCTGGGAAAACATCCCCGAGCTGGTGGAAGTGGGTGAATTGACTCCATCCAGTCAAGGGTAATGGTGAGCGAGGAGACGAGATTCCCGCTAGTGGTGCAAAAATAAAACAGAGGGAAATTCTTTCGCTTTTCGGGTTCGGGTACGAAGGAGAAGGCGAAACTGTGATAGCCCGAAGACGGGAAATAAACGTACAGATTGTAACTTCAATGTTCAACAAGTGTGACTTGGACCATTGAAGAGAGGATTTCTTGAAGTCCATCAACCATTGATCTGGATTGGTGTGCGTGAGTGTACTTTGAACTAAAGTGAGTGTGAACAGCATCGCATCATCATGGACAGTCTCGCTCCAATGATGATGGACGACAAACCTTTCTATGACATGGGGGACCATGAGCTATTGGACGTTTGGAACACAGATCTAGCCACGGTAAGAACTGGGAACATTTTTGTGCAATTTAATCACGAGTTTGAAACCTGTAATCGATTAGTGAACCTTCTCAATCTCCAGCAGTTAAGCTAAACTGCTGGACTTGAACATTAATTTTGTTTGAATGAGGATGGGTCATTAGTCAACTTTCATTGCCTTTGATCCATTTATGAATCGAGCTCATGTCCAAGGAACAAGCTGAGCAAAAAGAAATGCTTCAAGTATATTGCTAGATGACAAGTGGGAGGTAGATTTAGATCGAATCAGACTCAGGTCCACTTGAATGGTCGAACTTTGAAGTCAATTTTCGACCAGACCGACCTTAGCGAAATCGGCCTTTTTAGATTTCCATGATAATATCAATGTTTGTTTTTCAATCAGTGCACATAAATGAATCGTAACGAAGCTTCGGCGATGTAATTCTGCAAACCCCTTGGTAAGCCGGCCGGCAAATTCCACGTTTGTTGTTTCTTCTCCCTTGAAACTCAATCAAAAAATGATAGAGGGTAGTGAAACGCTTATCTTATCAAAATAGGGTAAATCGTGTATGCATGCATGTAAATGTGTGCTTGCATGGAGTACTACTAAAATCATCGAAGTGAGTCATTGAGAGGGTCATGCCTTTGCAAACTATTTTTTATTATTAAAGTTGTGCTTGCCAAGAACTGATGATTCAAGGAGTTTTTATGAAGCACTTCAAAACGTCAAAGTCGACCTTCAGTCAGATTTTTCCCCTTTTCCAATCGTTTATTGCTCGGATTTTAATGATTCGGCGGCGTATGAAATGTTTGAAGAACAATGGTCGCGACCATAAGTCTAGGTTGCAAATGAGTTGTAAAACTTGAAACCACTTCAACCCATTGATCTTTTGATCCTTCTCTGCCGTCTTAAATTCATGACTAGTAAAGCCATGGTTGAACCGTAATGATACTTCCTTTTTGAATATCAAATGATCTAATGCTAAGCGGGTTTCTTTGGCTTCTCTAGTTGTGTTTATCAGACACACTCACACATTTACGTTGAAAAGTAGCATGTTTTGAAAAGGGACTGAACAGAGCTATGCCTACACGCCGAATCAAATCCTGGATCTCAAATTTCATGCTCGCCAGAGGGAGCTTGATAAAGGGCTTTCTCTCGTTCAATGCGCAATCTCTGGCTAGGACCCCTTGACCATCCAAAGACGGCAGGAACTGTCAATCCTGCCCAGCGAGATCGGGACACAAATATCGTCTTTGAAGGCAATAAATCAGCCTAGGCTAGGCTTGCATATCAGTCGTTTGATGCCTAGAGGCCTCCTCCCCACTCAAAGATTCCCCCAATGCAAAACCATCATCATGATGAATGTCTTTTCCAAAGCGTGGTAATGCATGTTTCCGAACTCTGGACAGAAATACAGAGCCACCCACCCACCCACTTCACCAAAAAGGGGATCTTTTCCGTCTGTAGAGGTGATCCTCCCTATATTTCTTTTCTCTCATCTTCTTCTTCCTCTTCTTCTCCTCCGCCTCCTTATGGTCGTCTTCCTCGTCTTTCTCTGATCATGATTGTCCCACAACCCTACTTTAGTTGTACGATAAGATAATTCAAGGATGTGTGAGTGCTCTTCTCTGGTCATAATCACGGTGCCGGCATTTTGTGTGTTTGGTTCTGTTTTGGTCGCTCTTTCGCTCCTTGAAGATGCTCATGCATTCCAAGCGTGGCTGTCGCAGCACAAGTATGTTGTACGTATACTGTATACCAACCACCAAAAAGCAGCAGGTGGATGCTACTTTTGTCTGGTGTTCCGCAAGGTGCGATTCTAGTGCAAAAGCCACTCAGGCCAATTTCCAAGCTGCTTCGGGAGGGATGACATGAATGTAGACCTACCTTTTTCCGTGAAAAGCCCCCTGAAACCATGCATACAGACACATTACCCCCATCAAAGATAAACACGCCATTTGAGATCATTTTTAAGGGTTGTGTTAATATGATCGAGCTGAACCAATGCAAGTGTGCTACTTCTTCTAATTGAGAATGATATGCATGTATTCCTCGAGAGAAAAGGGGTTTATTTTGGTTGGCATCGGCAAGCACGTATGAAGTGCAAAGTGCATTTGTTTAAACGGGGTTGGCTGGCTCCTCTCGATCCCTTCGCACTCATTGCATTGCCTGCAAGATGCTTGAGAAATCTCTCCATCGAAGAACACTTATGCCATAAGCATTGAATCTGATTTATAAAACCGTTTAATTATGTGCAGTTTTCCGAGCGAAAATAGAGCTTGAAGTTCCGCTGCATTTGCCACTTTTACCAACATGAAGGGAAATGGCACTTTCCACAACTGCAACCAGATTCTCACACCATTTTTTTGGTTAGTCTACGGAGTGCAACGAATTGTGTCTGCCTGAGAAAGTGTGGCAGCTTGCTTGGTATGCAAAATACACCTACTATACGTACTTGACCAATACGCACTAAACTGAGGTAATGGTTAGGTCAATCTTCTCGATTTTGTTGATTGCACTTACGCATTGATCTCAGTCATAAAAACAGGCACGCCTTTCTTGGCAGCTGAAATGGCCATAGTCCTCCCATTCATTCTCGTTTTCTCATTTATATGTAGTCATGCAAGTGGAATTATTCTCCACATACTGGAAAACTTTCTCTACAACATTTTGCGCATTAGTGACCTTTATCTTCTTCAATTTTGTTTTCCTTGAAGAGCCCCATGTGGAATCTTCTTCTTCTTCTTCTTGTTCACTCTTGGTGCTTCTAGTAGAATACTGCCGTCACTTCTTCACTTCTTCCGTCTCGATTTGCTCGCTCATCTCTTGTGAGGGGTAACTACCGGGGAACCAAGAGGCGGACACTTGATGGACCCGAGGAAGGACTTTTTTTCTACCTGCTGGCTTATCTCACATTACGTACCAGAACGTGTACTTCCTCGCTAAGTTGGTTTGACGACTAAGCGCGTACATGGTTCATGCATGCATGCATGGTTAGATGGTTGGTTGGCTGGTTGGTTGTACTCACTACGTACATGTTTCAACCTCCACAGGGTGATATGTCCAACAGGATTTTAAAGATGAGCCTTAGTCTCAAGGAATGTTGTTGAACGGACCTGAGGATTATAGTCGGTCGTTGTTGGTATGTATTGAATAAGAGAGAAGCCAAATTAGTTTGACGCATTCAGAGTTGAGTTCCACTCCAATAAACGAGAATCGAGCTTCTTTCTATGTAAGGATCGGCTTCCACCGAATCGAAGGGAGAAAATACCAGACGTTCAAGTACAAACAGTTCCGAGAATTGCTGAGTTACTGTGACTGACCAATCAATCAGCTAACCAACCAACCACCCCTGTTTTCTCTGGACTGTACGAGAATGACTCCCGAAAATAGCCACTTAAGAGGATTGACCAATATGAAGAAGGGTCAAGCTTGGTAGGAAGAATCCGGTTTTCCCCCGAAAGTAGCTTGGAAACGATGTGACATTCCATTTTCCTCAAGCGATCGGAGGCATCTTCTGAAGGTCTTACAATACCTTGACTAGAAGAAAAACGATTGCCGATGCAAGTCGTTTTTACCTTCCAACGAGTGGGATCTCAGGCGTGACTAGACAGGTACATGGGGGACACCCTTGATTCATCATTATCGCGATGGGTTCGGGGCCCAAGATCCTGTCTAAAAAAGGTAATTCATCTTGTGGCATTTCCCTGTGCAAGAGGTCCTTATTCATTTTCTTGAAGCGAATCATTTACCATGGTGACGAGACATAAAACTTGACGGTTCCTGAAACTTCGGGTTTATCCTCAAGACTCGTCTGACCACCACCACTCGTCCAAAGATTACTACTGCTTCCACGTACTTTTACCTTGAAGAGTTGAAATAAAAGTGAAGATGAGGCCAAGAAGAAGGAGGAGAAGAAGAAGAAGCTGATGACGAAAAGAAGGAGAAGAGGACTCTTCTCGGGCTTCTCGATGGCTGGCTGGCTCATATCAACAGCTAGGTTTAATTGCCAGAAAGTTCCTCGATACAGGAAACACATCCACACACCACTCATTCACAGGTTTTTGGTGTGGGACGAGGGGCGATTGCCATTGTGTCGATCACAATGCCAAGTCACGTGGAGAGCGTCTCTCCCAATTCAAGCCATATTGAAAGACCGACAAGTTTGCAACTAGAGAATACGATCTTAACATACGTACACTACTCAACAAATCTACCACCACCCTAACTAAGTACGAATCGTTCCCGTCCTTACCTATTTATTTGAAATCTCTCTCCAACAATCGGTATCGCTCCTTTAGCCGAGGTCATCTTGGTTTCAATTCAGACGAGTCTAGTTTGAAAATCAAGTCATTTAACTCGAAAATGACGTCAGGAGGATTCAGTAGGCTAACTTCATCCGTGCTTCCTGGTTCTCAATTTCCATAATGGTCACTTGGAATGCGTCTCAAGACGATCATTCTCCGCTTGATCATGCAGTCAAAGATCCTTTGGTGGGAAAGTGAAAAGCAATGACAAACCCCCTATTAAAGGACTACAGACGTTTTGTCAGTTAAAAAAAAACGGTCTGAAATGCACGCCTGATTTACACATTGTCATTCTTCAGTTTCGGTTAGCAAATACGTGGAAGGCATCTCTGTAGCCATTTCGCAAATCTTTTGGAGCATGTCATACCTAAAGATGCTTTAGTCATACCCCGCTTCATCTCAAATTCATCCATCCATTTTGATTCACTAATGGAACTTAGCTCATTATCAAAACCTTTGAGCTCGTTACCAACCTCATTTTCCTCGTTTGGTTCACAACAACCCCAAAACAACAAGCACGTTCAACCCTCTAACGTTGGTGTTCTGAGGTTTCTTTTTGGGTACAGGGGACTGACCACTTTTTTTCCATGACTGAAACTAGTGATGAACCGAAAGGGCTCATAACCGAAATCGAAAGTTTCGGCCGAAAGAGGGCTTAACGAAAACTGAAACCGAAACCGAAAGCACCTGACAACAAAATTGTAAAAATGCAAAATCCACCTTAAAAATTAAATTGCTCATGTGTTCGATGTTGGATAGGTTGGATAGTCGCAAATTTTGAAAAATCGGGAAACTTAACTTTTAGAGATTTTTGGACGAAAAAGTTTTCGATTTTGTTGTGAAACTCCATCCTTTATAATGCATGTATGCTTTCGGTTTCGGTAGGCATAACCGAAACCTAAACCTAAATTTCGGCCAAAATTTCGGCCAAAATTTCGGCCAAAATTTCGGCCGAAAGCGCTTTCGGTCCATCACTAACTGAAACAAACCCGTTACTGGTTCATTGAAGCTCACCAAGATTGGGTGGACATCAAGAATGACATGGGAGCTCTTTTCTTTGAGTCTAGGCCGAAATCAGACAAGTGGAATCATCTTCACGTGGAGCGTTTTTTGTGTCTTGTTGCTAAAATTCAGCCGGTTTGTGAGGAATTAGCTCGGAAATAATTGGAGTTTCGTATGCTAGAGAGAGTCAAAGGCAGGCAGATCTTGCATGAATTAGAATAAATAAAAAGCAAACACGCAGATAATTCTGATTACAGAGACACTTGCCTCGATTCTGATCTTCAGTGGCCATTTGTGTTTTTTTACCACGTTTCCACAACAACGGTTACTGTTAGACTTATAATTTTCCCGATTTAAAACTATGCTTATTTGAAAACGCATCACTCAAAGAGCTCCTCTATTTTAGTTTCTACTGATTTTGTCGATCTGCCTTTTTTCAATCTTCATTTGCGATCCTCTTGCCTGGCCCTTTCTTTAGCGGTAATTGACCATTGAATACTTAAAGACTTTGAGCTACATGCCTCCTACCCTGAGAATCAGCTAATCTGTATGATATGGACGAAATGAATGAATGAATTCAAAAAACTGTCATGGTTGAGAAGTTTGACGGTCGAAGATTGAGAAAAAGTATGTCAAACTTGGCGGATTTGTGCCAAAAGAGAATGAAATAAACCCGGCTCAACACAACGTGTTTTATAAAATTTTGCTGTGATTCGAATAGGCTCTTATCAAAAAAGTTGCCAAGCATTCGCTTGAGATAAGAAGCACATTAAACAGTTTTCTTCAACTTGATTTCTTCGAATTCTGTTGGCAAGTGCTAATACTCCCCTTGACATAATTGAAAGGGTAGAATATAGTATTGAAGCGCCTACGTGGAATAATTGACGAATAATTTAAAACTGGATGAGGCTGAGTTTGTCCGCTTCGGCAAATCTGAACTCTTTCAGACAGCTTGACTGACTCGTTTGCTCAACAACATGAAAGCTAATCAAACCGAGTGCTCTTCATTTGGAATCAAACGCTTGAAACAGGCTTTCATATTTTCATACTGATGCTAGAGGGCTTCTCTTTTACGGGCATAGGAGCTTCCAAAGCAACGTAATCTTGAATTTGAACGACAGCAAAGCTGACAAATCGAATTCCATTGGCGTTGAGAATCGAACCTATTGGGATCCCCTAGCTACCTTGAAATGATATCGTACATACGTAGCTGTTGATTTTTGGACCAATCACGGAGTATGGCAGCTCGTTGGCTTTTTAGATGCTTGGTTGGTTTTACGCAAAAACAAACAATTGTATCTTGGAAGTTGTTTTGAATTGAAGGAGTATGTTTTCACTTGAGCAATTGCTTGCTCTTTCAAGGAAATAATTGGCCAAGTAGGGAGTGAAGCTCAAGTGCAATCAAATTACCCTTAGAGCGGGATGTATGATGTGGAAGTAATGAACACTCACCAAAAGTCACCACAACCACAATGAGCAATGAGCGTTGCAATGATAAATGTAGAGACATCAAGGTTGAATTACGAGAACAGATCCTTGGAGGCAAGGGAATGAAGCACACGGAAAAGAAAAGACTCCCAAATTCATCGCCCATGAAGTCGTCAATGGTGTAAATAATTGAGGTGCACGGTTAAAATGGAACGAACTTTTCCTTCTTGATATACAGTGCGGTCCATAAGTATTGAGACTGCTGATTTTTCCATCATGAAATAGCTATTTGAAATGAAGGCTTAAATGGCGCAAGCTTCTTCGGTCAAAAAGACGAAGACAAAATTACCTTGCAATTGTTGAGTTCTGTTTGGCTTCGTGGGAAAGTGCATTTATCTTGAGGGGCACTTTTTCAATTGGTGTTGTGCCTAATTTAACACAACTCAATGAGCGTCAATGGTAGGTAAACTTCGAGTCCCAATTTTAGTGGGCCACAGTGTATAGTGACTAATGGATGCAGTTTTTTTCTTTGGAACTGAAAAAAGGAACATGAGCTGAAACCCACGACTCATCAAGTTGTCCACAATGTGTCGTTAGCGTAATGAGAAAACCGAATGGACAGCGTTGTTTGTCGTCCATGGCTGGCATTGGTAAGACGTGCTCCTTGCACTCTTTAGTAAAGAAATGCAGTCAGTCTAGCGATTAACCAATGGGAAGTGCCAGAATGGGCATTGAAATTTAACCAAAGCACTTGCTTCCTTGTCCCTTCCTTTGAATCTCCTGGAAAAGGATTTCATTCCCGTCAACGAGAAAAAGAACCTTACTGATTTTTTTGAATGAAAATTGGTTATATTTGTTCAATCAGCACCAATGGCGAAAAAAAAATCAGTCAAAGTTTAGCCAAACTATTAAATTGAAATAGAGCAGATTCTTTGTGCAAAATTAGCTCTTAGTATGGTTTAGTCTCTCTCACAACCCCAACAACTATTGAATCGTTTCCATTTCTCCCTTAAGAATCATCATGCTCTTTGGCATCATCATTAATTCCAAATTGGAAGCTTGCAAAAAAGTTGCCGACGTGAATGACGTTCAGGAAGAAGAAGAAGAAGAAAAGGAAATAAATTTCACATTTTATTAGGCGCTTCTCAATTTCCCACTCGTAACCTTCCCTCTCTCTTTCACTCTGGCTCCTCTTTCTTTCTCTGTTCATCTTTTTAACTCCATCTCACGAACACGATATTTAAATAAACAAATATTGACGGTGATGCTCATGTGGTTCGTTTAGAGTCTGGCAAACAGATCAAGACAAAAAGTGGGAATTTGCCGAGCTGTTCTGAAGGCCACGCTATGTTATTTGAAAATTATAGGTGCATGCACCTCCCAATAAGTCATAGGTCTTTACATAGATACACATATGGGTTGGCTATCAAAAAAATCAAGTGTTCTTGATCGTGTCATAATCCTACCTTGAACTTCCAATCATGATAGGTATTTTTGCTCTACACGTATTAAAATTTTATGCAGCTACTTCAAGCCCAAATATAGGCAAAAAGATTTAGGTACGAAGTACGTACATTTCCATTCAACTCGTTTCATATGCAAGGAAAGATTATGGTTTCCCTTAAGGGTCGTGTCTTCCAAATCGTGGCTATTGAAATTTAGAAATCTAGATGCTGCGTATCCTCAAATTTGAGAAACCATTTTGGGACGAAACGGAAATCGTCTGAATCTCGAGATAGATTGAACATTCATCAAAAGTAGTAAAGTTCAAGATGACAATAGTTTCTTCATCTAGGTCCAAGCTCATTCCCTTACTCAGCTGAGTGAGGACGAATTCTCTATGAAAAAAACGAAGCAGAACCTCGAGCCACGGATTTAGCCGGTACATGCCGAACCAAAGGACAACAAGTGTCCTCACAGGCTATAGCTATTTCTGATGGTTAGCATTTAGCCCAACGAATTGTCGTCGATGGTATTTGGGATATATTTTGAGGTGTCCAAGTGTTTCCCTTACGTTCAAATTTCCAAAGCTACAAACCCCACGATCGACGTTTTTTACGTTCAAGCAACACGGCTTGTTTCATATTTGTTCGTTGACGCTTACTTAAGATGTAGGTAATATGTAGTAGCAGTATTTTGCACATGTGCTTCTTGACGTCATTCAGAGAAATCATTTGTTCCCGAAAGAGCGATGAATGGGCTGTTATTCACTAGCGAGTATGATGATCTGTTTTTTACACTCTTTTCGGCATCTTCATTTAAAACAAGAGCGTAGCTGTTAGGATGAGATCAAGTTCATAATTCAACGATTACAGTGATGTTTAAGGATCCTCGACGACGTCATGCAATCAATTCTTGTCCAGGAAAGGAAGTCTTTATTCTATCCGTATTTATTACATTGTTGCCTAACTACCAAGTCGGTCAAAGAGAAAAGGCATTGGCAATGCATTAGAAATTACAACACGCGACAACTTTCGGAAGTGAAATATAACGCATTCCTTCAAGCAGGGTCAAAAGCCAAACAGGCACAACAATTTGTCCCCTGCGAGAGATCGTCATAATCAATACCTCAAGGACGAAGATTTGTTTTCTAATTGAACACCTATTTATTACTGAAGTATGTCTTTTCACCAAAAAAATGTCAAAAGTGAGGCATTAACAAAGAAGGGCCTTCAAGGTCAAAAAGTGAAAGCAGGACAGTTCCGACTCTTCATGTTTTGACACGACATGTACCCTAGATAGCAGTGAATGTCCGTAGTACGTGCGAGGATATGCACAGTATATTCAGAACACAACACCCTGTTCCCGATGTGGGGCTGGCACATGCTCGTGGAACAACTACAACACAAGGGGTCTCTGGAGAGCTCCACTATTGTTGCTCGAGCGTTGAAAGCGCGGCTTCTTGGCTTTGGTCAATCAAAATGATCTGAAGGCTGTTCCGAGCATTAATAATTCAAACCCCTTCATTGGCCACCAATGTCTGCATTTAGTCTCTGTTGTTCGAACAGGTTCCTGGCCCCTTTGGAGATGTTTTCAAATTAGAGGGCTGGAGCAACTTAAGTTGCTTTTGTATTTCATTGTAAAAAGGAACGCATATGAATTTTTCACTTGTGAGTGATGCGAAAAGTCTTGGAATGTTCTCGTGTAGTTTGTCTCTCGTTTTCAAACCCCTTTTTGTCGGCTTTAAACGGCATGATTTGTCCCACTTTTCTTAAAGATGTTGACAGTCTGGTGTTTCGAGATTACTTCCACCGGTTTTCCCCTTTGTCGAATCAACTTCGAGGACAAGAAAGTTCATTCGCCTTCATCCCCAATCCGACGCTACTATTTGGCAGTGCTCGTTTTGTCATCATACAAAGTACGCGTTTTTAACAGAATGGTGCGATGTGTGATTTTTTTTCTCTCGATCATGGGAGGGGTAAGGGGACAACGTTTCAGGCCTGGACGCAAATACTGTATTTGTAACCTCCGATGAGAGCGCGCAGAGGAATCTCAAAAAATGCACCGAGCGGCTTCGGATCCAGACAGACTAATGATGTCGTTTTTGAGTGAACAAGAAAGATCTCACGGATAGCTACCAAAAGAGTGTTGAGAAATCGAGGATGACAAGCTCAAAAAAGCTATCTCACCTTCTTTCAGTCTTCTCCTCCTCCTCCTCCGCCTCCGACTTTGCCATGGTGGACCCTTTCAGGGCCATGGCCGATCATTCAACTCTGTTGACATTTTATCTCGGGATTTACACGCGTGCTAATTCCAAGTTTATCGAGAAAGACCCTTTGCGCTTTATTCGAGCCAAAGGAGTGAACTCGAGGCTGGGTTGTACGCACTCTGCAGAGTTATGTGCTCAACCAATGCATGAATTCCAAATCAAAGTATGATTTTTTTTCTCAAAGCCACCAACCGTCGTTTGAAAGTGATTGATTGGTGTTGCTTAATTCCCAATACTGAATACTTCCTCTTCAATTCCTCTTGCTTCATGCGAGTCCACTTGATTCAAGGTGGATTGACGGCAAAGGCGGCCCTTTTAGGTTTATCTAGCAAATCATATCTTTGTAGCCATATCGATCTCAAGCCAGCGAGGTTGCTTTTCCTTGGGGAAAATGACAAAGGGTCGAACGGCCTTGGAGCTGCTTTCCTTAGCAGTTAGGAATTGTCGGCCAAATCGACCCCATGCAAACCAAACCCGTTTGGCGGTGGGTCAGTCGGCCTTATTTTTGAAACCCAATGAAGACACACAACAATAAAGGGCTCTTCTACCTATTTTCAGCATTCGATGGGCAATGTGTTTGCCAATTCGTCCCCTTCGCCATCGCCACCCCTGTCCTCGCCATCGACACCTTCAGCGGAATCCATGACGACGGCTCACTTTATCACCACAGACAGTCTCGTTTCGGGAACGCCCAGTTGTCTTTGGAACACCTCGGAATCGGTTGGGAACAGCATGATCCGAAATGACCGCCTTCTCACCGACACGTCTACAATTTTCCCCATGGACCTCAAACTGACTCCCCCGACATCGAGGGCCATAGTTCATCCATCGGACGTGATGGGCGGCTCCCATGACCTCGGAGGTCAATCAATCAAGCGCGAGCCTGGCATTGGCGTGAGGAATCGGCCCACCATGGGTAGCGATGGAGACTCATTGCCCGAATCCCCTTTGAGTCTTTCAGAAGGTGATTTGAGAACCACTACGTAGTCATTTTGCGGTTTTTGACCCGTTTGAAATCTGCACCCGATTTGCATGGTAAATGGTCGCTTGGTGAAGATGAGCGGTTATAACATAAAAGAGCCTCTCTCCCTCTTGGGTCACTCTTTATCGGCATTTGCAAAAAATAATAATTGTATCATAACAGTAGGATGCATTAATTTGACTACCCCGTTTAGCTTGTTTTGCACCAATGTGCATCGAACGTTCATCAATGTCGCCATTGGCCAAGATGAGCGATGATGACCAGTCATTTATGCATCACTATTCAAATTCTTACCTGCAGCTCCCTTCCAATGAGTGTCTAAATGAAATAAATCGGCTTTCTTGGTATTAAACGAAAATGTATTTTTTTTTCGTTTCAGATATGGAAACCGAATGCTATCACCCATTTATCGCCTTCAACACATCCATGACCTCGCAGTCAGGTCCAACTGCGACCTCCGCGGTTGCGACCTTAGACACTTCCGAGTTGATCTCTACTTTCGTGCCTACCATCAAGGCCGAGATGTCCGATCCAGCCGCCACCATCGATCTCAATCTGCCCCACCCCATTACCACAAGCACACCCACGTCCACAATGGTGAGCCCCGCCATCACATTGATGGATGATCTCTCGAAGTGCGAGGAGGATGTCCTCGAAGACAAATCCGACGACGACGACGAGGACGACGACGACGATGATGACGACGACGATGACGAAGTCATGTCCAAGCCCGTTCCCATCCGTACCCAATGCAACAATATCCCGGTTCAAAACGCCAATGGCAACAACATTGGCTACATTATCAAGCAAGATCAGTCCGGCTCGCCATTAAAAGTAGGACTCGAACGGAGAAAGGAACGAACTCGTTGTTCATCGTTTCCAATTGACTTTGCTCCTCGTTTTAGATTTGCACTCCTCAGAGCTTGCTCAAACCCTCCTCCACCATAGTACTTACGACTACGAATGCTAATGGGAGCAGCAGCCGATTCGTCATTCCTAAAGTCAACATTAAAGTCAATCCTCATGGTAAGACCATAAATGAAAAGCAAATTTTGTTTTTGTCAGAATATCAGTCAGTCATGACGGAAAAGAAGCTTTTGCTTGCTCGCAGCTCACAGTTTTCTTTTGGGATTTCGCAGTGCGCAACCAACACCCCTACGTAGCCGAGTTCCATGCGCTAAAGCTAAACGAGAGCTCGAAGAGCCCCGTTAAAGGAAACATCATCAGCTTGATCACCATTGCAATACTCTGATCTTTTTAACTCTCAAGATTGAGAGTTACCCCTAAACATCATTCACGCAACACACATGCCGACAACCACACGCTGTTCCTGTAGAACTTGGATGAGCGAAAAAGAACGAGAGCAAACCATATGGTCATTCTAGAACGAGTGAGCTTGACGTCCGTCGTCCATGCAGTTCTTAGATAGATTCAGAGCAAATTCGGTACTTCAATCAGTACAATTATTCGAATGAAGAACCGAGTCCATCAACTTGCCGTGGCTCATTCTCATTCTAGGAATAGCAGCAGTTTTTTTTGACGTTGAGAGAACACAAGTGTGGCCTGATTCTCCTTGCCACAAATGATTATGCCCCACCGTTCAAATAAAAATGAAACTAAATATCACTAAAGCTCGCTCAGTATAAAGGACCCTTAATCTACCGTCTTTTATGAATCTTTACAGGTGCAATTTCCAGTTCGGCGACAACGCTGTCCTTAAGTCAGGGCATTGTGAGCACATCCGGTGCCGGTGGAACGGGATCTGGAGGGGGAGGAGTAGGAGGTGGTGGAACCACCACCTCGTCCCCGTTGAGGATCAGTGCCACCTCGATTAATGGCACTCAGGTGACCACATCCTCGGTGACCACATCTCCAGCTCGACCGAGAAATGTGTATGGCCACTCCACCCGTCAACCCATCCAGACACCTCTCATATCCAGTCAGCCGGTAATCTCATCAACCTGAACAAGGCTCAACTCCTTTTGACGACAGTTTTTTAAATGAAATCCATTCTGATCCATTCTAGAAAGGGTCAACGGGACCATTGTTATTGACCGAGGAAGAGAAGCGGACTTTGCTCTCCGAAGGTTACCACGTTCCACAAAGGCTCCCACTGACGAAGCAGGAGGAAAAATCGTTGAAAAAGATCCGCCGCAAAATCAAGAATAAGGTACGGTAATTGCAACTTCTCTGCAACCTATTATCTTTTTCTCCTTAAGCTGCATGCATTGGCACAAGTGAATCTGAGTGTGGGAAACCCAACAATGGAAAGCTGTACGATTTCTTTACAAAAGGGGAAACTCAATTGAACTCACACCTCGGATCGACGAGTCAATATTGAAGGTATTTATCGCTTAAGGAGGAGCTCGTATTGTTGACCCCAAAAATCCAATAACGCCAACTGTAATTCTGTCACAAACACGCGTGCACAATAGCTTGGCGCGAGTGTATCGGTAAACCTCCTATTTAATGGGAACAAACTATTCACACATAAAATGATGTTTGTTTGCTTACCGTAGTTACATTTGGTCGACCAAACTTCAATAGCTGTCATGTGTTTTCATTTCAGATATCCGCTCAAGAGAGTCGTCGGAAAAAGAAAGAATATATGGACTGCTTGGAAAGGAAAATGGATTCCCTGCACGCCGAGCTCTCCCAATACAAGGCCAAATGTGTCGCACTCGAAGGCCAAAACTCAAACCTTGTTGCTCAGGTCAAGCGGCTTCAAGGCCAATTAGCATCGAGGAATGGGACCAAGGCCAAGAATTAAAGCCAATGGAACACACTCGAGGAGTCTTTGATGATATGGATTGGACGTTCTTTACAGAGGATCAATCCCATTCTCAAGTGCCTTAACCCTACCGTTTCTAGCTGTGAGCTTGGACCCAATTCAAATGACAATCCGAACCCCACTCTAAGCACCACGTCCAAGTAGCTGCCTTAAACACTGAGACGATGAACTTGTGACCATGACAGCCTAACCACGTGGAAGGTCCAAATACATTTACTACCATATGTCACTCGTTGGGTAAAATGCTATTCCATCCATCTCCTGTTTGACCAAGCAACATTCCAAATCTATCCCCATGTAGCCGCCAATCATCCTTGTTTCCTATAATGTGAACATTGTACTTGAGCAGACAATCATTAACCACTCGTGTGCCTTTGTGACCTTCTTTCCAACAATGTATATACCTTGAACAGGATAGACCATTCGTCCCTTTCTCGACGATAGATTTTCAAAGATCACTTTCATGACCAAGATATTCCGATATCCAGCCAAGCCCACAAACTTACTACATACACATTCAGTAGTATAGCCCACAACAAAGTTGTCAATGATCTTCATCATATTCATTATTAGTGCCAAACATGTAAATAACATCCCTCCATAGCCGAAGCAAAATTGCGACCGGTCTCGCCCCAAAAATGTATTAGAATCTTGATACCCAAACTTAAGCATTTTCTTTCAAGCCAATCTCTTCTCCTGACACTCGATTCCACGTCATTTGTGAGCATTTTGTTTTTCACCCTTGATTCCCGTTTTTGGTTGACGTTCCTCAAGAACTTTAGTGAGTTATTAGCTAGGGGCCATTTCCTACAAATTATACGTTACATTTTTGAACGGTCTAGAGACAGGATTGGATTGGAAAGTCATTTCCTAGCTTTTTCTGCATTTGACGACCCTCATAGGAACTCGAACAAGTGATAAAACCAAATGTACATACAAGCAGCAATGAGCCAACTGGGCAGACTACATTTTCTTCATCAGTTTTAACGCTCGTTTATGTGTGGTCCCTCTTTTCCGCGAACTATCTTTCTAACTATCTACCCAGCTATTTAGTAATTTCTAATTTTACTCTGGACAACATGAACGTCAGAGTGCCTCCTAAATGTCATCACTACAAAATATGCTAATGAGAAGAAAAAACAAAGATTGAAATCTTGCCCACGGAAAGCTTGTCTAATGAACCGCAACCTAAAAAAACACTACATCCACTCTGAAATTAACTTGGTCGTGTTCAAACTGGAAGCCGAATGGGCCAAAAGCAAATTCAAAGTATTTCTGGTCATTGGAAAACCGAGTTTGATCCAAAACAATCCAAGCCCGTTGGAAAATCAGTGACATTAAACCAACCCATTTCGAAAAAAAATCAGAACGACAAACCACTGAGTAATAACCTTCTTCTGGATTTACACATGATTTTTCCGTGACTTAAAATAAATCGTTGTCATAAGTGACCAAATCTCGTTTGTCCTTGTGACTGCCTTTTTGACTATGAGAAGCAGCAATCGTGGACCAGGTCGACGAAGATGATGCATCATTGATAGGATCAATTTGGGGTTGTCGACGAGCCATGGATACCTAATAAGATTAGGATGCAATGAAAAAAAGTTTAAAATTTCCGATTAAAAGAAAACAAAGGTACCTTCAGTTGTATGCCTTGAGCGAGAGTATCGTTGTGTTCTGAAATGGCAGCCTCGGCCGATTCGGGCTTCTCAAAAGTGACAAATCCACAATTCTAAAGGACAATTTGAATATAAAGAAGCATTTTTGGGACAAATTTAGAGTTAACGAGCGTTTTCTTACCTTTTCTACTTCCAAGGAGACGTTGACAATTTTGCCATTGTTGGCAAATACGGTTTTGAGAAAGTCCTCGGTGATATTGTAACCAAACACGTACACGGTATGGCCTTGACGGGGTTTGTCCGATTGGTTACCCTCTCGATCGGGCAGACCGCGTTCTTCACGATCACGAGCACTCACAAACGTATCGTATAGATTCTTGACCTTTTTGGGCGGAGGTTCCTGCAAAATTCAGTGCTACAGCATGAACGAACGAGCGAGACAAACGTACAGAATCAATCCACTTACCACGGGCTCGGGATTCATGTCCTCACCACCGGTATCAAATCCTCCGCTGGGTCCGTGGGTGGCCGAAAAGGGCTGATAGCCGGCGCGAGCATCCAAACCCGTCAGCTTGCGCTCCAAACCTGATCACGCGAAAAGAACAAACGGAATCAAATTTGGCGCGAGGATTTTTTCGTTGAAAATTTGAAGGGAATTGCCGGCCTTAAAAATATCTACATCAGCCCGGCCAGAGCCGCTGACAATTGACAAAAAGGGGTTCTACGAGTCTAAATGAAGATACATGATGAATCAATTGAAAGTGATTGGCATAGTTTTCGATCAAGTCAATGCCATACTATGAAGCTTTTCAAATAAGAAGTTTTGGACTAAACTAGGTTCCGATCGGGTACGAACCATTCCTTTGAAAATTTTCGCATTAAAGTGGGAACATTCGGCCAAAAATCCCATAACTTGGGAAGTTCGATCATTTTGCGGCCAAATTTCTTAGAGAATCCCTCTAACTCGGCTACTTTTCATCGGTGACGGTTTAACCCACCCCCTGATTTACCTTGGGATCGCTTAAATCCGCGGGATTTCTCTTGTTTGTCCTTTTCGATAGTTTTCTGAATAGTCTGTAAAGCGCCCGTTCGAATGAGCTTCTTGGCCACTTCCTTGGCATCCTTGGCCTCGGGAATCCGATGGGGCGTGCCCCCGCCCCCCAGTGCCAAGCCCGGCCCCCCACTGGCCGTGGACCCGCTTCCGCCCACCCCAGAACCACCCCCGTGGTGCAACGAGGCGGCGGGTGCCTTGTGGTCCCCGCCTCCTTTGAGTTTGTGATCGTCGTGATGATGGAGATGATTGTTGGGGTGCAAACTCATGGCCACTTTCTTCTTGATCCGCTTCAGCTTTTCGTATTTGGCCTTCAGCATCAGCTCTTCGTCCGTCAATTTGGCCGGGAAAGTCAGCGCTACCACCATGATGATGAGGATGGGGCGGGTCTGTCCGTGGGCGTGAAAAGGGTTAAGGGAGAATCGATCTGACACGAAGATTGCAATCGCTTTATTATGATTGGAGAATAGTGCGTTTCAGGGTGGCGAAATCAATTAACTAGAGAGATCTGTAGGTTATGATTTGTCAATTGACGGGGTTGAGAAAAAGAAGAAGTGACTTGATCATGAATGAAATATACTAACAAGGAGTCATGAGTGAAATAATGTAATGATTTTTCATAGTCATGTCAAATAGCACGATTTTTATTCGGTCTATTTATTTTAGAACAACATCCGTCACTTTTGTTATCGTGTTTGGGAGAGCTGAATTTCTTCTTTTCAGTGTGACTATCAGAAACTATGAATTGTCCGAGAAAAAAACTAAGACTTTTGAACAACACTGCGGCTCCAAACCCTGATTAACATGATTTTGAGCCAAGATTGAAGTGGAGGAAATTCAATCAGTCCATGTTTTTCAGTTCATTTGTTTTATTTTAAACCGTCCTATTTCAAAATTAACGGAAAAAGATCGAAATTGAAGTCAGCTCAAACTGTTTAAAAAAACGCGAATCTCGGTGTCATTTTTTGATACTTGAATCCCCATCGGACTTTGAGATTGTCAGTTATTTTTTAGATCCCAGAAACTTGAGATTCACGAGCCAACCCAGATTCAACATCGCTCGGATCCCTCCTCATCTTGGATGAAGTCAAAGTCCGCTATGGTAGCGCTGCAAATCTCATGCGTATGCAACATGGGCAGTCCTTTTATCTCCTAGTTGCTCGCTGATGCTATTTAATTGATTGTGGTCCTCGGGTAGTTGCGTGTGAAGTTGCCGTGGAAGATGACGATGGACGCGATTCGGGTGAGTTACGCGTAAGATCGGGAGCCAATGCAATGTCATACTCATTTTTTATTTTTAAATTTCACTTCATCTAACAAATTTCGTCTCACTCGGGCGACATGGAAAACATATGTGGAAGTGCCGAATTCCCGTCGCCAGGGATCGCTGCTTGTTCTTAATACTCCCAAACTGTCTTATACTTATAATTATGCGCGTTCTCGTGTCTACTTACGAGTGATAAAAGTGACGAGATATAATCTTCTTGATTAAGCTATTGACTTGGCGGGCGAAAAGTTTTAGACGAACTTGATCGAGCTAAATCTTCATCCTGGATTGCTTGTCATGTCATAATCACAGCGCCCTCTATAAAGAGTCAAAAGCAACCTAACTCTCACGTTTAAGTCATATCTTCTTTTTGTTGTTGTTGGGCTAAAGCTAGTGTCTCAATTTATTGTCATCATGGGTCAGGTGCAAGTTAAGGTAATTATCCACCCAAAGCCATCTCCAAATTGTCGCAGCCCGGCCTTAATCGCTCATACTGACTCTGCGTGTCTGTTCTAGCCTCTCGTTCCCGTGGGTCTGGGTTTGGGTGCGGTGGCCTTGTTGGCGGCCTTTGCCGGCTGGTACTGGTCCAAGAACCGCCATCCCATTACTCTGGTGGATCCCAACCAGAAATACGCGCTCAAACTCATCGATAAGAAAGTGTTGTCCCACGATACCCGTCGATTTCGGTTCGCTTTGCCGTCGGAAAATCATATTCTAGGTTTGCCCGTGGGTCAACATATCTTTTTATCGGCTCGGGTCGACGGAAAATTGGTGGTCCGCCCCTACACGCCCACTTCCAGCGATCATGATCACGGGTTCATGGATCTGGTGGTCAAGGTAACATTGGATTACGGTACAAACTGAATTCGGAGAGATTGATCGACGCTTATGTTGTTGATAGGTGTATTTTAAAAACGTGCATCCCAAGTTCCCCGATGGGGGAAAGATGTCCCAGTACTTGGAAAATATGGCCATTGGCAGCTCGATTGATGTGCGAGGCCCGAGTGGCTTGCTCATTTACCGTGGAAACGGGACTTTTGACATCAAGGCCGACAAGAACGCCGCCCCTTCGACGCGAAAGTACGCCAAGGTGTCCATGATTGCCGGCAAGTATTATTATTTTTAAATCTTCGCAATTTGAATGAAACAAAAATAACCGAAGGATTGATTTGAATCGTAGGTGGAACCGGCATCACACCCATGTTGCAACTGATCACGGAAATCCTCGGCCAACCCAATGATCCCACTCAATTGCGATTGCTTTTCGCCAATCAAACCGAGGAAGATATTCTAGTGCGTGACGAGCTCGAGAAACTCCAAGCGGAGCATCCCGATCAATTCAAGTTGTGGTACACGGTCGATCGACCCGTCGAAGGTGACTATGCCTTAAGATCATATAACATATCTGATCCGATGCCCGTAAATAACGAGGTTTTGTCTCGATTCTAGGGTGGAAATATAGCTCGGGCTTCATTAGCGAAGACATGGTCCGCGAGCATTTGTTCCCGGCCAATGAAGACACTCTAGCCGTGATGTGCGGACCCCCGCCCATGATTAATTTCGCCTGCATTCCCAATCTGGAGAAAGCCGGTTACGCCGAAGCTAATCGTTTCGCCTACTAAATCATTAGAGTTTGTTATCTGCACTCACTCTACAATGGATAATGCAGAATAGAGAATGCTTTTAGACCGGTTATTAAGAAATACATCCTAGTTTTTCTAGACCCAGGGTCACCTATTTAACCAAAAATACCTTCCAAGGTGGATAAAAGAGTGATGTCCGCCAGCCGCAACATCATTCTTAAATATAAAGTTATTTTTACATCTAGAGAGGTTTTTTGTTGAGAGTCTAGTGGTTTTTTTTTAATGGCAAAAGAACAGTCACAGCCATATTCAAGATTAATATGTGTAATTCCAGATTGAGAGTGACGCGCAAGAGGCCTTTCTTTTTTTACGTTTTCTTATACTGAGGTAAAGAAGGAAAGTGTTGATTGGTGAGAGCAAAAATAACAATCCAGTTTTTTGTGGTTTTTGCAGTCTTTGTCTGACATTGATTGGCCAGGAAACGCACAACAATCTTTCTTTCTTTTTTGTCATGTGTAGCCATCAAATCCCGGAAATTTTAATGAATTCAAGAATTTTGATAAGGATTCTTGCGTTCATCAAAATGATATTTGCCTTTTTTGCTTCAAGATCAAGAAAAACGAAGAATGTTTGCGTGCTTCACTTTTAATCCAGAATGACTATTATTATCAGTAGCACATATCGAGAGCTATTGGACTAAATGTGTATTTTGTTCAGCAACAAAATGTTCTAACATTGAGAGGTATTCTTTTTATCCGGCTTTCATTGTATTCATATTTAAAGACATCTTTATAGTTAAAGACTATTTCATGTAGTTATTTCGAGCATTTTTATATCTAGCTTTGACGCGTAGTTTGGAAGTGTCCTTGCCTAAACGATTTCGCGTTCCATCGTTTCCCAATATGGAGCTGATTTCTTGGTTGAGGGATTAACTTTTTCACTTTCTCTCCCCCTCCCTCCCTTCCTTCCTTCCAAGACTCAATCGTGATTTATGGTAGCCAGGTTTTGAAAAATATATGGGGAAAAAATAGCGTCTCATTTGGGTTGACGAAAGTCTTTAGAATTGTCAAAATCGCCGCATCATTCAATGACAAACCCATCACATCCAGTCTGGATGATCTCAATAAAGAGATCACTGTGTTCGAAACATACCACAGTTTAAACGAATACAAAGGTTAACACAAGTGTTCTATGAACTTAATCACCCCACGTTTTATCTGCTTATCCTAGGCTTCGTAGGGGTGGGGTGTGTATTTCGTCATGGGTCTCTTACGTGCAAGTAGCCACTTAAGATAACGACAATCAATGAATCAATAGAAACTTGGCGGGACATGCATGCAGTATTGACGCAAAATTTTCCGATAGTGAACCGTATGGCTTTGTTTTTTTGCGCATTCTCTAACTTTCTCACTGCAAATGATGGTGGGATTTGCATCATTTCTTCCATTCTTTCACTTCTCGGTGGATTCCAATCTCACTATGATCTTCGGTTAATTCCCCACTTGAGGTATTTGTGGCTAGCACATTACACCAACCATTTTATAGCGCTTTGGCTTTCGACGCTATCCAGTCATGACTCAAAGGTTTATAACGAAAATTAATCGATCAGTTGGCCGATGGTTCCCGTTGGTTGCATTCTAAGAGTACTACATCTATCCATGATGCAATTGAGGGTACCCAAAAGGAGATATGGCTTCAAGACATCTCTAAGATCGTCAAGATGACCATAGAAGTTCGAGAACTCTCAATCAAGGATTGTTTGTCATGGGGAAATTGATCAATGCACTTTGAGATGAGCAACCCTCTGTTTCTTTATCTTCGAAATTAGAGCTGGATTGGGAAATGCATCCTTTGCAACCCATCATTCCAAGTCCGATATGATTTTTTTTTGTTCAAGACCTTTCCGAAAGTTGTCAACCGGGGTGCTTTTGTATTGCAACTTCATTGAACTGTTTTCATTTGTAGTGAATCTTTGGTTAATCGAGAGTGCGTAAACTGTTTTCAGGAACAGTCCCACTAGGGGTCTGTTGTGGAAATGAGCCTCTTTTTGCCTTCCTTCCCAGTTCCCAGTTCAGCTTTAACGATAGCTTCATCTGTGGGAGAAATTGAAATCCTCTTTGGTCACATTTGCTTATCTGAAGATCGCGGTCTTCATACACTTCAACTCTAGTATTCCAATGCACTCACGCACACACATACATACGCTACACTAAATGGTCTCTTGTATCAAGACAGAACCAACCGAACAACTAGCGATTGGTTCGCACCCACCACTTACTCTCATAGCACACAATGTACGTAGTAAGCACCGCCGATCATTAAAAACCATATGCCATTCTAATTTCACAGAGAAAATTAAACAGACTCGTCCGGGTTACTTCTTCTTCATCATCATCAAACCATGCAATGAAGATCAAATACCGGGACACGGAGCAATTAACGACAAAGTATTCACTCATCTACACGTTCTTTCACGCATATCATATCCTTTTTGGATGGGGTGAGAATTCTTGAGACGACGATACAAAGGGTTTTTTCCATTGATTATGACACCAATCAACGCAATGCGTGACATTCAATTTGTTCGAGCGGTAAAAAAGGCTTTTTCAAGGATCTCGAATCATATGATTGAGGTCTACCTATCCACTTCGACTACTTTCCCCTCTTCAGTCCTCATTGAATGTATCCCAGAGATTGCTATGGATGGCACTTTGACTCCTGATGTGGATCTTTGCTTTGAATTTGAGCACATATGGCATCGAAATTCCTATCAAGTCAGAGACCGGGCCATTAAGCTCTCAATTTTGGGGCCGAGCCAATACCTTCGAGGGTCTGTCCCTATTTTCTTTACTCATATGCTCATCGACAAGTTGCTTGGCCAGTTGGTTACTTTCATTTTCTTTAAAATAAACGTCCAAAAAACGCACCAACCAAAGGTGGACGGACGGATCAGCCTCCGCGGGCGAGGTTTTTAACTTCCTCGTTGTCTCAGTGGACACAAAGTCGCATAAAATTCAATGCGACCACCGCATTAGATCCCTATTTGCGACCATCGGTGCAGTTTTCGTCAGGTAAGGGATTCTTTTGAACCTGTAGCAAATCAACCTTCCATAGGACAAAATCACACTAAGGAAAAGTGGTCAATTTCAAGCAGTCTTTAGGTCAGTATTTCGTTCACGCTAAAGGAAGATACCCGTCCTGGTGGGAAATGGAACTGTAGATTCGGTATTATCCATATGGCGCAAACAGCGGAGCCGTTTAGTTTGCACGACTCCTCAAGTGAGAACGAAACTTGAAGGTGCGAGTCAAGAAAGAACGAGCCTCTCTCCAATTCAGGACCTTGGAGGGAATTGTTATCGCGGGTAAAGTCCTCTTTCGCCACAGCCCTTCTTCCGTCTCTCTTCGTTCGTTCGTTAGTTCGTCCGTCGTTGATCGATTTCGAATTTTTGGGGTTTGATCAAGGAGAAGACAGACCTTCAGTTGGTTTTTGGTGGTGCGACAACACGGATGTGCTTGTGGACTCGATTCACAAAAGTGACTTTTCCGCATCAATTGCTTGTGTTGCAGACATTGACTAACTTGATCCATCATTCTTAGAGGTGAGTGATGATTATGTGTATGCAAATCCTTCTAATTGATTGGATAATGAGATCGCGCATTGCACAACACGAAAAAAGAAGCGTGATGGTCGTCGGTCGGGAATCGATCGATTCCGTTTCACTTCTTTTGTGTTTCTCCTTTAAATGACTTCTAAGATGTTATGGCTCATTTCATTGTGAGTGGCTCGTAATTGCATAATATTAAACTTTTGTACTGGACCCTGGTGCTTTACTGCATGCATGCCCTTTACTTTTTTTCAAGCGAGCTTTATCGCCTTGATAGCCAACCGTTTAGTGCATTCTCAGAGCCGTTTTTGTGTATGGTAAACAATGGAAAAGTATGATCATCTCTCTCTCATTGAAAGAAGAGGCCATTTTGCGGTCAATTTCTCTTTCGTCACTTGTAATTATAAAGTGAGAACAAAAAAGGCTTGTCGCATCTTGGCATTACAAAAAAAACGTGGAAAATGATTTTTGATGATTCTGAAAAGCTTTGATTGCCAATAAATGATAGATAGAGTTTAGGATGTTAAAGCAAGGTGGTGTCGTTTATCTAAGAACATTAGGTTTCCGATTATTTCTTAAATCAGGCAAACTTGGAGATCTGGTAGTTACTTGAAGTCAAACGCTACTTTTCCATCAGACTTGATTGAGGCAGCCCTCTCATTGAACTAACTAACTAATTATTTAATTATTGAAGCTAGGTGGTTGGTTTTTCAACAATGTGGTCACAAAAAAGTAATTTTAATTTGAGATAACAAAATTTTGACAGATCATGATATGCCAGTTACAAAACGGTTCCATAACTTTCTTGGAATTCAGACAATGAACGATCACTCAACATTGAACCTTGTTCCGCTTGAAACCAACAAAGTAATAATCAAAAGTCCAGGGTCAATAGCCAACCAAATTACTCTCCTCCAAGAAATCATTCAACGATCACGGGGTCAAGTTACCAACAAGGCCATTTCATTGGTGGCTTTCTGGTCACGGAAGCAAATTCCAAGAAACTGTTTGGTATCCCAAAATCCATATCCTACTCACTCGGAACTTGCACCACAGAGGGTACAAAATACTTGCGCATTCAAGGCTCATATGGCGTTCCACGTGGTAACTAACGTTCATGACGTTTGGCGTAATCTGCATCGTGCTCGCACCGTAAGGTCTAATTCCTGCCTTCCGTTTGTGATTGAATGTAAAAAACTCCGATCTTAGAGGTCATTAGCAGTGGTTAGTTGCATGAAAGGACCCGCCGAGAACGCAAGTCCTCTTTGGTGCGTGAAAATAAGAATTACTCGTCAAATCATGTCCGTCCGTGTCTTGGAGCAGATTGACGAATTGAGTGAATCAAGGTGCGCCAAAATGGTCGACCGAGATTTTTCAGTGATTTTAGAGCCATGTTTCGAGTGTCAATAGTGATAATCTCTTCTTGTTCCAGTCTACCCATCGATTCATGGCAAGAGAACTTCTCTCAGGCAATTCCACATCATCCTGAAGGCGATATCTTGCACCCAATTGTAATGATGTCTTCGGGTTCGCCTAAATCTCGATCGGGTTCGTCCTCCCCTCAGAAACGTCATCATCATCGCCACAAACATCGTGCTCAGAATCAGGCTATCCAACACATCATTGAAAGTAGGTCCTTCCACTCATTTTTAACTAATTTTCATTTCCCATCACAAATTTGCATGTCCAACATTTTTCGGTTGCGCAGTGCACTTTTTCTTGGAATTGACGGGTATTAATTAATGCCAAGATGTCCATGCTGTCACAACGTGTTTCTTACGTCTTGAAGTTAAGCAAGCTTTTTTCCACAAAGGTTTCTGAATTCGCAGATGACGTCTAATTTTGGGTCATAAATTGGTTTACTTTTTCGCTCTTGACGTGAATGCTTGTAAGGCACCTAAAGGAAGCCAGGGTTTGAAATGAACCAAGGGCGAAATCATGCCAAGGGGACCTTTGTTTCGTGAGGAGAATTAGAACACGATCAGCTTCTCAATGTCCGTGTAAGCATTTGCTTCCAAGATTGCTGATTGAGTTAAGAGCGTTTTCCCAGCAGGGTTAACTTAGGCCAAACCATTTGGCAAATTGACTACGATTCACGTTCAGTGTTTATCTTGGAGCGTAATGCTCAAGACGTGTGGTGTGTAGTGTGAGCAGTAAAGTGTAGATACACGAGTAGAGGGACACATGTTTCCGTTCGGGCTACCGAACCCATTGAAAATAGGTTGCCTTCTAGGCATTCTACAACTTTAATGATGATCATTTCAAAGGGGCGCTTTACCCAATGAGCACGACGCGTTGAGATCACCGTTAGAGAAATTTGAGCCTTAAAAAGATTCAATGAGAAGATACATGGTGTTTATCTTGTCAGTTTCTCGGGACCATGATTGTTTGGCATTTCAAAACATGATACCTATATCGTTGTGCAGAACAGAACAAAAAGGAAATCTGACGTACAGCATGCATATAAATACATATTTTGCTAGCCCACAATTAAGATTGAGCGTGCGTGCTCTTTGAATAATTAGATAGAATGGTTTAGGTTCTAGCATGATTTAACGGATTTCAGGTGACGTATTGCTGTCAGAAAATGATTGGAATGCTTGGATCTACAATCCAAGGAGCGGAAAAGCGCTCATTCCAGGTGATCAACAATTGTCTGATTTAGTCAAATTTAAAAATGACCAGGGTTGGTCCTTCACAAAGCGATTTTTAGTAAGTTTTTGCAGAAGACAGAAACTTGGCGAGGCCGCCAAATTTTGGTAAAAGTATTGCCAAAAATTGTAGTATTTATTGTTATTTTGAGAAATAATGTAACGAATTCGGATTGTTGAAACTGTAGTATATAATTTCGGCTTGTTTCCTAACTTTGATTTTGAATGACAAACTAACCTTGTACCGGAAAATTTTCAACGACGTAACAAGTAATTTTCTCATATTTTTGTGAATATTTCCTTGGTATTTTGGACAAAAATTGAAAATTTTGGTAATTACATTTTAAATGTAATTTATAACTGTCTGACGGCTCTGGGCATAAGATTGACGGCAACATCGAGCTCTAACAGAATTGTCAAAACATGTCGAAAATAATTTTCCCCGACTTGAGTGTTCAGCCAAATAGAATTCCATGTGAAAAAACTGATTCGGAAATTAACGCCAAAGCATTTCACGGTTAAGGAAGCAGGCCTGAAAGGTGTGTTGTGATGCAAAATAAATCAGATGATGAGACAATTACCCCATAAGAAGTGTCGCTATCTTTCAAATTTGGCAAACTCCCAGCTCGACATTGATTTTGGCACCAAGGTGGTGTTAGAACTTCTATGGCAATATGAGTTTGGATCATTTCTGCAGTTGCACCTGAAGCCAAGTTGCGAAAAATCTTCTGGAAGTACTAAACAAGTATTCTGATGCATCGAGCAATAAAAGATGCCCTACCAAAAACTAGAAATAAACAAAAACACGATTTCTTTTCAACAGAAGGTGCTCCATTCTTTGTAATCAAACTGATTATGAAATGGCTGTTTTTATTTAGGTGTCAAGTAGTCTTGTTTGGGACCATTCATTAAGATGGTTTGCACATGGTTCGTTGAACTCAAATCAAAAATTGACCGCTCAAGGATGAAAGAGTAAAATAGAAATCAGCTCATAAAAAAGAGGCAAAGAATGACTCAAAACTAGGGCTGGGTTAGAACAAGGCGCCAGAGAATTTTTTTTCGAAAAAGATTAAATAAAGCTAGGGGAAAAACTCATAAAACCTTTATATCTACCTAATTTAAAATATTTTGTAAAATATCAGACACACCACATTCTCAATCAACCCAACAGTCAAAGCTCAAAGTGTCAAAATTCTCACTCTTGAGGTTCCGTTGCTTTCAAAAAAAGTTAAGAACTCGATCCTTCAAACACTGAATTTAGGAGTAACTTCAAAGGCCAAAATACATGTGGAATGATAAAGCAAGAAAGAAGGTAAACCTAAGAACTGACGGCCAATTTGCTCCACCTTGCCCACATTTGGTTCTGAAACCACTGATGTCACATCAGTTTGAATTTAATTTTAGGGGGAGCACTTCAAAAGGAAGTATTCAAGCTTTAAATCCAATCTGACATCTCAAGAGATCCTCTATCAACAAGAATTTGGCCAAGTTAGAATCTGCAACGTTTCCAGGCCGAAAATCTTGAGCGTGAATTCGACGGTGATATTAGACAACCAGATTTTTTGTCATTTCAACCAAGTGAAGATAGACCATGTTCAAGATGGATGATTAACATTAAACAGTTTTCTCTTCTTCTTCTCATCCTCAAGATTTCCATAGTGTTTATTTCAAGGATAGGTAGGAAGCAGCATTAAACAATTGGACAGAAGATATCCAAAGAATACATTGAAATTTGAATGAAAAAATCTTTTGTCTTTCTTTGAAATTGGAACCAGTCGCATGCATCATAGTCATTTTTTTGGTAATGGATTGAGCGAGCTCTTTACCAAAATCGAAATCACTGACTACAAAATGTACACTCATGCACATTTTTAATTAAATTTGATTTTGTTCATGGGTTCGAAGTTTCGTGAATACATATATTCCATTCTAAAGCAGGAACCATCAATAGATAAAGCTATAAATAAGCTAATTTCACTTTTTGACGAAGTTTGTTTGTCCATTGGTATTCCAGAAATAGTGGCAAAAGGTAGGCCATTGTCTAGAATTC
>CM021321.1:1086607-1101780 GCA_010645155.1 Tigriopus japonicus | reverse complement strand
GCCAAAACAAGCGCCACATTCTGAAAAAAAGAGCAACAAATTTTAAAAAAGCGCCTACATCCAAAAAATGCTCTTTTTTGGTTGTTATTTATTCATAGATTGATGAATCATAATTCAGAATGTTTTCTCGCTAATGAACTCGCTAACTCTCTGATTATTCTTTGATATATATCCTTGTATATATATTCTTGTCACGATTGTAAACACAAACAGAAGCCACAGGCTTCTAGTCAGCTGCCTCAGGCAGCTGACTGTAGAACACACGATGAGAACACAAATTCCATAGATGTCTAAATACTCTCACAAAGTGGTTTATTCAAGATCTGTGATAAAGCACTTTGCCATCTTCCAAAAGCGCTAGAAAATGAGATTATTGGCGCTTAGCGCCAACCCAAAATTTTGAGCGCCATGGGCATGCCAAAATGCGCTAATTTGGCGCTTTTTGGCGCCATCTGGCAACACTGCATGCACGCTATTAAGTTTTCAAAATGTCTAACTGTTTTCTGAAATATTCTGATGACTAGGGACGGGCAAAAAGTGCAAATAATCTTACCCTTTTAGTTACCAAAAGTTGCAAAAAAATGTGCCCAAAAGTGCAAAACAAAGTGCAGAAAAATGTTGAAAGTGCAAATAAATGTCGAAAAAGAGCAAATAAATGTCGAAAAAAGAGCAAATAAATGTCGAAAAAAGTGCATATAAATGTCAAAAAAGTGCATATAAATTTCAAAAAAGAGCAAATAAACGTCAAAAAAAGTGCAAATAAATGTCAAAAAAGAGCAAATACCTTGCATTTGGAATTAAAACGTCATTCATGGAGTACCCACGGCTCCTAATTGAGCGGGAGAAGTCATTTACAAGTTCTAAATACATTTGAGACTAGTTTGAGGTGAAGAGACAATGCTGCACAAGTAATAGTAATAGAGTTCTATTAATTAGGTCACTAGCAAAAAGGATGTAAAGTCATAAAAATACTCTAGTCAACAATCTTCTGATTTTTTCATTCCTAAGGTGGTCTCGTGGATGTATGTGCCTCAAATATTNTGAATTTTTCATTCCTAAGGTGGTCTCGTGGATGTATGTACCTAAAATATTGTCGAAATATATTTTGCAATTGTTTTATATGGCTTTACATCACTCCGTTTTCGTCCTTCAAGTTGTTCAAAAATATACATTGAAAATTGAACAGAAAAATACCCACGTGTGCCTAACAATTGCATCAAAGAAAATAGTCATAAATGTGTTTTAAGCATGTTTTTAGTGACATTACTTTAATATTTGGCCCATGGCCTAATTACCAGAACTCAATTTCAAATGTGGCATTCATTGTCTCATCACATCAAAACTGTTCTCATATACTTTTGGAACTTGAAAGTAATATCTCCAAGTCAATTAAACAATGTCTACTGCTACATTGATGTATCCTGAGCTTGATGATTTTAAATTATAACGGCCTTTTTTAGAAATAGCAATCTTTGTAGGCAGCAAACCTAATTCTGCAATCTATATTGTTTGTAGATCCTTACATTACCATAAAATGAGGTTCTTTAGGTTTGCTATTTGTTGGTTGCATGCAATGTCTTACTACTCTTAGTGCAAAAGCAACATTTTCCATTCGAAGCTCAGTGTACAACTTTGTATTTTAGAAGTGAAGCCACCATGCTTGTCCGAGTTATACTTTAATCAATGTTCAAACTTCAATAACTTGGAAAAGATATTTCGGATCAACCTTGACCAAGTGGAATAAGAACCCCAGCATCATTATTATCAAGTGCTTTGTTGATAAAAAAAATGGAAACCTCTTCAAGTTACGATTACCAGATTTGAAGAATATATTTCAAACAGTTGTGTTTGTTGCGTAAGACTAATTCATGTACGTGCTTAGAATTCTTGCTTGAGCAATTCTGGCCCTGTAATCCAAACTCTCAACAATCCACACTTCAAAAACAATAACAAGTGGTTTTTTTTAATATGTAATTCTTTGTTAAAAATTCATTCTGTGGTGGATAATCATAATGAGTTGAGGTGGGAAGAAAGAATTGTAGAGAAGAACAGACTTAAAATGCATGTGAGCCATTGAAATCGACAACACTTCTTAGACAACGATCTTTATATATAGGGTTTGATACATTCTTCACTTGGTATTTTAACCAAGTCTTATCATTAGGGACGGGCAAATAGTGTAAAAAGATTTTTGGTAACATAAACCCATTTTTCTGCACTTTTGCACTTTTCACCTTTATTTGCACTTTTTATTTACGTTTTTGGACAAAATTGACAAATTGTTAAGAAAATGTAGTGGCTTTTGAAAAGATTTTTAGTTTGAAGATCAAATTTTGAACTAGTCGAAAAAGCTTTTGCATTTGCAATCAACCATTCTTAGCACCTTGAAGAAATATGTGCATTTCAGACGCAAACCTCACACTTTATTTTCCATCTTGGCTTTAACTATAACCAACATCCTGTTTACTAAACTAAAGATTAGACAAAAGAATCTCATTGCATGCAACCAACAAATAGCAAACCTAAAGAAACTCATGTTATGGTAATGGAAGGATCTACAAACAATATAGATTGCGGAATTATGTTTGCTGCCTACAAAGATCGCTATTTCTAAAAAAGGCCGTTATTAGCTTAAAATCATCAAGCAAAGGATACATCAATGTAGCAGTACACATTTTTTAATTGACTTTTAAATGACTTGGAGATATGACTTTTAAGTTCCAAAAGTATTTGAGAACAGTTGATGAGTGATGTAAAGCCATATAAAACAATTGTTAAATATATTTCGACAATATTTTAGGTACATACATCCACGAGACCACCTTAGGAATGAAAAATTCAGAAGGTTGTTTTCTGGTATATTTTAAGGGACTTCATATCCTTTTTGCTAGTGAACTAATTAATAGAACTCTATTACTTGTGTGGCATTGTCTCTTCACCTCAAACTAGTCTCAAATGTCTTTAGAACTTGTAAATGACTTCGGCTCAATTAGGAGCCGTTGGTACTCCATGAATGACGTTTTAAGTCCAAATGCAAGTTATTTGCTCTTTTTTGACATTTATTTGGTCTTTTTTGACATTTATTTGCTCTTTTTGACACTTACTTGCTCTTTTTTCGACATTTATTTGCTCTTTTTTCACATTTATTTGCACTTTCAACATTTTTCTACACTTTGTTTTGCACTTTTGGGCACATTTTTTTGCAACTTTTGGTAACTAAAAGGGTAAGATTATTTGCACTTTCTGCCCGTCCCTACTTATCATACTCGGAGTGCAGAGTTTCGTGAGCCTGCTCGGCAAATCTGTACATATTTTTGGCACCTTTTAGCGTGACGAAGTGAACCAGGTGATCCGTTATCATGTGAACTTTGGGTATCAGCGGCATTCCAGTCGCTCGCCATACATTTTTAAATTCCGCCATAAGCTCCTCCAGCTGGGCCATGGAGATTATTGTCTTGGAAAAAGGTTCATTAAGGGCATGGAAAGATTTGAATACTTTAACAAAAGTTTGGCCAACGTCAGACTTGTCAAGACTCTTGAGAATTTCTTCTAACTGGTCCACTCTTTTTAGTAAGGTTTGACATTCATTGCCTTCAAATCCTGATCCATGATATTTTTCTTCATGAAGGTGTAACGATATTGGCCATTTTTTGGCTTCTGACACAGCATGGCTTAGCTTTTTGTATGTATGATTCACCACACCTAAGAATATATGAAGCCATGGTAAGGCACACAAATCCAGAATTTTCATAGTTGGGTCTTGGTTGATGGTTATGATTGGCTGTTTGTGGACAGAATGGAAGTTCTTCGACTGTGCCTTTTCTCTTTGTGAGTAAGCATCATAATCTTTCTGAAGCGTTCCATCAGTTCTTCATACGGCAATTCATTCTATTCCCCATTTACCCATAAACAAAAAGCACATGGATACTTGCTTCGATGATTACTTAGCCCACAAACAATGTTTAAGCATTTCAGGTCTTGTGTAAACACTTTCTCCAATTCATGTGGTGTCTGTAAGTTCATTTTTGCAAGGATGCCTTTTATAGAAAAATTACTCTCTTTCATTGGTGCTATGGCTAAGAGGAAGACACGTTTTACCCCCGAGGACTGGAAACGATTCTTATCCTCACCAGGCTCTTTGAACACCAAACTTCCACTTATTTTAAGAAATCCACGGCCCTCATCAATGGACAATCTTAAAATACTTTGATTAAAGGTGGCTCTTCGTTCCGTTAAAATTATTTTAACAAACGCAAGCGGGTTCAAGCAGAACACAAGAGGGACTTGGGTTTCATTTTCTTCATCTGGCAGAAGCACCACATCAAATAGATCTTTGAACTTAGAATTTTGTTCAGTCAAAGCTGCGTTGAGACCTGGTTCAACCCTGATATCGGAGCGAAAAGCATGAATCACCTTTATCATAGCTTTGTCACTGATTCCGGTAGCTTTCTTATCCCTTTTCACCGATTCAAGTGAGAGGGTTGATCGATTTTGTGACCCACTAGCATGAGCAGAGTTGCTTCTGATAAATGTTGCGGGACATCCATGTGCGGCTAAAGTCAAAGGTTCTTTGGCCATTTCCTTCTCCTTCATCATGGTGCTGGCTATCATTTCAATAGTTTTGGATGGAACTAATCTCTTGATGTATGTCTCTAGCTGCTTGGAGCTACGTGGATGCTTTCCACCAGGATAAACATCAGTGAAGCATTTCAGGCAGAGCACACCTCGAATCCTTTTCTGTGCTTCATCTTCAGATTGTGGACACTTCCGTTTTTGCTTTCCGGTTAGCTTTTTTGAAGAAGCAAGGTCTACTATACGATATCTTGCACAAAGAAAACATGAACACTTTGGCCCACGAGAAAGCCTGAACGATTGCATGGGCGAATAATAAAGCAGGAGACCGAGGAAGAGTTTGTGCAAGGTTTCCGTGCCCAAAGTTCTTGAGCTTTTTGGAGCATGAGGAGCATAAGCCAGATGGAAGTCGCTCATCATGGGGAGTGTAGCCATCCACAATAAAATCTTGAACAAAAGACTCATAAGTTGGGCTGATTTTAACATAACTTTTGTCAAGGCACACAAGGCAGAGACCTGCTCGGGCCTTATGGTGTAGGTGGTTTTCCATTTCAAATAGTTCTATTAATCACGAGTAATCTGAGGTATTTAGGATCTCAAGTACTTTTTCACAGATAGTTTATTGTTGTGCAAGCTGTTTGAGCTCAGGGCTACCATGTTATTCCAATGGGAGACGGGTTTGCCTCGTACTCGGAAATTTTGCATCTCTTGAGAGGCATGATCAATGGATCATAAACTAGCGTCACATAATTTGATGTAACTCTGATCAAGAAAATGAATAAGCAGCTCTAATGAGTTTGAACGGTTATCTTACCTTTAATATGATCAAGATGATGGCCCTTTAGGTTTCTGACAAAGCCTACTTCGAAGCTTTCAAAGGCAACACTATTTGGGAAAAAGTTTTCAGCCATGACAAAAGAGCAAAACTTTAGGTTAAATCTTATTGAAAATATGAACATTGAAACAACTCCTGGTGACATGGATTATGAAACTGAAACCATCCTTTATTAGCCCCATGCAACAATTTTTCTCCCCTCTGCCATTCGAGTGATTTAATGACTTTTAGGCTCCGTGTAGGCTTTCTAAAGTTGGAATAAGTGGAAATTTGCATGCCTGGATGGAGAGTTTCATAAAAGGAAGGAAACAATGTGTGCGAGTTGAAGGAACGATAAGCGAACCGTTTGATGTTATTTCTGGTGTACCACAGGGGTCAATCCTAGGACCAATTTTGTTCATCATTTTTATCACTCCTCTTCTTCTTGACCTACCCTTAAAATCGTCCTACGCAGACGACACAAAAATGGTCATGGGGCGAAATGTCGACGACTATTCACGGCTACAAGAGGACTTGAGCCAAGTGTATAAGTGGGTGACTGACAATAATATGTCATTGAACGGGGATAAGTTCAAGGTTTTGACAATGGGAGGGAAATCTCCTTCGCTTCAAGGGGTGAGGCATGGCGTAGTGCGTACTGCGTCGGTTTGTCGTGCAGATGGCTGGGGTTCGATCCCGGCTGACTGCCACCCTCAAACTCAACTCTTCGGAGTCAAAATTAGCATTTGAACCGTCTTTCAAATGCAACACACAACATTCCAAACTCAACTCTTCGGAGTCAAAATTTAGCATTGAACTGTCTTTCAATGCCAATTTCTAGGCAAGCCCCGGTTCGATCCCGGGCTTGCCGAGTCCTAGTGACCTGTGGTATTAAGTTAAATGCAGAAGTCACGGCCCTTGACGGCTTAAATGGGCGAACCTGGGGTCATTCCCGAGGGTGAGGTAAAAATTAATGCTTGCTTGTTAGCTTGTCCAAGTGGAGCGGCAATATCCCCATATGGCGGACAGCCTCTATCAGATCGCAGCTGCGAAGCTGCGTTCTGACTCCTCAACAAACAAACAAACAAACTCCTTCGCTTCTTGATAATTCAAACGAACCTATTGAAGTGGTCAGCACAGTTAAGGATGTAGGGGTGATTGTTCAAAGTGATGGAAAGTTTGACCAACATATTCAATTAAAGGTAACCAAGGCGTTTCAAACTTGTGGGCGGATTTACCGTTCTTTTAAATCTCGAAACAAATTGACCATGATGACTCTATATAAAGCAATTATTCAACCACATTTGGAATATGCTTCTCCAATTTGGGCCCCAATGGATTCTTTTTATCTTCAAGAAGTAGAAAAAGTTTTACGCACCTATACTCGCTTTATTGATAAAATGTTCGATCTTTCTGTTTCCGAAACCCCTACTCTAAGATCTAGGAACTATCAAGTGAGAGGATCGATTCTTAATGATTTCTTGAGAGCGAATATGTTGGATTGATCTGACCTTCGAATAGATGTTAATAGGGTTGGATCTGGTCCTCCAGCTGTATGGTCCAGATCCGGATTGATTGGATTCTCCAGATATATGAATACCAATCGGTGGGTGTGAACTTAATCAGCAAAGTCCGGGTGATTGAGCCACAATGTACACTCTAATCAATTTATACACCAAACATACGTGTTAGAATTTCACAAATAAGAAGACTTTTTTAACGTTTCACGATAACTTTATTCCACGAATTACAAAGTACGACTCCTTTTTTTCTCAATTTCTTACTTCATCGAGAGGACTGAAATCGCTCGCGAACAATCTTCAATTAGACTCTTTCCTCTGATGGTTTGCGTAACATTGGGTCGCATGTTAACGCATCTGATTCGTGATGTTTAGTATACTATAATTGCGCTTGAGTATACTCTAATTTTAGTTTGGTCGTAACATGCGGAATAATTGAACAAACCTCAAGATAAGTATACTCTTCCGGCAGAGATATTTTTGAGTATACTCTAGGGGTACGAGTGCACCTTTGTGTTGCACTCACGCTCTTTAGATTAGAGGCTGTGGCTCAGTGCGCCCATTTCAGCGAGGGTGAAAGAAGCCTAAGTTACCCATAACTGCTGCATTCTGCGTTGAGAAAAGCTGTCTGACCATAAAAAAACTGTTTGTGTAGAAACACTGGGCCTGTGTTGTTAATCCCAACTTAAACAGTTAAACTTCAAGTTCAAGTGTCGAATTCGGACTCGTTCAAAATCGAACTGAAAGTCGATTTCTCAAAGATTTTCAAGTCTAACTGAATCCAATTCAACTTTAAGCGGGAACTCTTAAAGAAAACGACGAGAGGAACGATTTGATCATCTTCCAACGTGCTCGGAAACATCAAAAAGTGCGTCAATCAGACAAATGAATGAGCTGTCCTTCAACACCACTACCCCCGGATACAACGAATGAATGGATGGGTATGGAATCAATAGAAAATTGTGAATAAAAGGATACCATCAACTCCGCTTGCAATTCCATCCCTCATTACTCAATGCTACTCATTACTAATGTTCAAACTAACATTACCTACCATTGGACTTGTCCACGGATCAACCAACTACGCAAAAGCACAAAGGAAAGAAAAAACTTCAACGGGAATAATAAGCCGCGCTCATGGAAGGCCCTGCCAAAATTGCCCATCTTCAACCCAAGAACCCACAACGCTCCCATGTTATCAAGAACGTCATTTTAGCCCATGTGATTGAGACACTGTATTTTCGGTATGAAATTGATGCCAAAAAATCGGATTGATAAGCCGCTTCAAGGAAAATAGGATTTGGTCTAAACAATCTCAAGAGTTCATGGAAGCATAACTAGAACGACCAAACGGATTGGACCGTGTCCCGGACTTTCTGTACAATTATTACTTTTAATTCAAAAGATAATCCAGTATGTTCATTTGTGTTATTCTCCTAACGAGTAATTTAGTTGCAAGTTTTCGCCACGGAAACTAAAAAAGACATTGAAAGAATAAATGCTGCTGTTTCAACAATACATTCGAGGAAATTTCAATACCAATAGAACTATGGATTACGCCTTTTGTATCCTTTAATTCCGAAAACTCCGAGGACATCTTGTTTTTGTTTCGGGACTTCTTGAGATCTATTTTCTTATGACATACTATATGTTTAGTGTATTTGAGCAAGTCTGCCACAAATGACAAATTGTTGTCTTCAATTTTGAAAACTAGGAAACTTAGTCCACCATTCATGTTTCATTATTATCAATAATTACAAATACTGTACCAATGAAATTCAACTCGACTTTGAAATATCTGTCACAAAAACCCTCCTTGTCCCCGTTTTGGCATGAAAAATCGTATCATATCTATCTTTGGTCTCGCAAAGCTATCTTCTACTTTGAATTCGCGGTTTTCGTCGCACTTTTTAATATCAAAGACTGGTCGAACCAATCTTGAAAGACCGAAGTTAAAGGTAGGATGTGCGGTGGCTGAGAATATGGATCGTCAGGATCGAATTTTGAAGCTAAACTCAAGTTCCAGAACGCCACTTTTTCTAGTTTGGTTTTCAAGATGGGGTCGAAACGAAAAAAAAACCCTTTGTGCTTGGAGCAAGACGTTAAACTCCAAGTGCGAATGAAAATAAGGACCATCTCAATTGACCTCATTGTTTTCAACAGGCCTCTATCCATCTGGTTCATCTTGTTCTTGGAAATGAAATAAACCAAGTAGATGGGCAAATTGTGGGAGTACACAACAATTGCTATACTCATCGCTTTGTTTCGCGTTAAGTATACTTGAGGTCAGCTATGTACTAAGACCAGAGTTGAGTATACTATAAAATTCGATCTTATGTGCGTTAACATGCGACCCATTATCTCCGGCCTGAACTCCAAAGGAGTTCACGATATCCAAAGGATAAATTCTGAAGGAACGGATCAATTTACCCCGAGATGAAAAAACACATTCCCAAACCATGTATTGAAAAATTTGGCCAATCCATAACCATTGATCATTCAGGGCTTTGATATATCAACCTAGGTCTCCTTCCGACAATAGGCAAAACTTCGGGTACTCGCACCAAAGAACATCGCATGGATGTTATTGAGTTCAACCCAACAGTTCCATCTGCTGTCACATTGTGAAAACATGCCCCATGACATGTCCAAGTGAAGAATCTCCAGTATTGACGATGTTGCATGAAACGGAATTACATGAGACTTCAACCTGTTCCGATCAGGACCCTTGATATAAACATTCAAAATTCTCGTCTTTTTGAGTGTCCCTGAAACTTAGAAAAATCGGGTAAGGTTCAATTCTTGAATGTTTTTTCAGGCGCACAAAAACATGACCTTTATCAGTAATTGCGACGAAGAACACCCCGTAAATCTAACGAAGTTTCCCCCATAATCCGTTCGGCCTTCATCAATGAATGAAAATGAAGAAGAACCTTGAGTCTCATTTGTCTTTTTTCAAGCGAGTCATCCTCCGATTGATCCATTGCTTCTTTTTCTTCCGGATTGGGTGAGAAGGTGGATATATGATCGGCTGGGAACGCAACAAGGGTTTATCTTTCTCATTTTCTGCAAATATTTAGATCATGTGGTTAAAGTTTCATGTCAAGTTTCTTTTAAGCTCTCCGGGCTTGAAATGTTAAGTGTCAATTCATGACTGACGTTATTTCATCAAGTTTTCAGGAAACAAGACATAAATCCAATCTGATTTTAAATGGAAATCCCCTTCTCCGGCCTTGAAATAATCAGCGTCAATTCATGACTGACAAAATTTCATCAAGCCTTCAAGAGATAGCAAATAATCTGAAACTGAATGTGAATCCCCATCTCCGGCCTTGAATCGAAGATTCAAAACCACTTAATTCAGAGACTCAAAATCAAGAGGTAAGAGTCAGAAGTCCGAACAAACACTTGTCTCAAACGACCATCTTGTCCACGGCTCACATCTTGAATAACCACAAATTTCCAAAGTCCACGGGCTAACTGATCATCTATCAACACTACTAGATCTCCAATCAAAAGTTCCTTCTTTTCTTGACGCCAATTTTCGTCTAGGGTGAAGCTCAGGTAGAAATTCATTCATGAATCTCTTCCAAAAGTGATCCAAGGTTGTATTCAGATATTTGAATCTCTCATAAATGGTCAATTTCTTCTCAAGAGGAGGGCACAGCGAATGTCCACCAACCAATCCAACTAGAAAATGAGCGGGTGTTAGTACAGGTACATCATCCGTTTTTGATTCCATTAATGGTCGAGAATTCAAGAGTGATTCCACCTCTGCAACTGCAGTGCGAAATTCAGAAAATGTTAAATCAGCACGATGATATATTGCATAAAATGCCCTTTTGAAGGCTTTGACCACAATTTCAAAGCATCCACCAAAATGGCTTCCCGCCGGAGGACTATAGATCCATTCAACTCCATCAGAAAACTGATAACCATATCCTGTAAGTTGCTTTAGTTGATCAAAATCAATGTTCTTGAATAATTCACATAATGTTGAATCTGTTGACTAGAAAGACGAATAATTATCGGAAACAATTCGCTTTGGAACCCCTCTCCGACTTGCAAAACGACTGATTGCTTCATAAACGTCTTGAGTTGTCACTTCCAAATGGACGCCTCTAGTTTGAAGACAAGAAAAAACCAGGACATAAACTTTAGGACGTTCCACCCGGCCATAAAAGGAATACAAGGTTCAGATTTATCTTTGACACATTTTACACATTTTCGTCATATTTTGCGCTCAATCTTGGAGAACCCAGGAACAAGACAATGCTTGTTCACTTCTGCTTTCATGGCATTAGTTCCCAGCGGATGTTTCATGGCAAAGTGTAAATGCTGAACATAGAGGAGAGTAATCCTTGCAGATGTTGGTAAGATAACGGGTAATCGAACCTCCTCTGGTAGCATGTCTGGCACGAGATCGAATTAGTCCAAGGGAATCAATGAATGGGCTGAATTTTGACAGATGGTGACGATCATCTAAATTTCCGCTTTTTAGAATCTCCAAATCATCTCGATAGTCTAGTCTTTGAGCTCTTTTCCAGATAAGCAATTTGGCACAAGTACACAACCAGTTACGATTTTTCAAAAAACTTTTGCCATAAAATTTTGCTCTCTTTCTTTTTACCACCCTTGAAAAACATCCAAGTAATCTTTATTGACAAAAGAAGACTATGTCTTCTAAGCAATCGAATCCAACCACTCCAAAGTGGTCCCACCGTTACATCAGTAGTTAGAAAATCATTTTCATCCATTTTGCAATAAAAAGAAGAATTTATTTAAAAATGTCTCTTTTTTTTTGAAGGGGTCATTTTCATCTCCACAATCCATTTTGTTACTGGCCATGAATTTTCATCATCTAAGAGGAAAGAAGGACCTTCATAGAACAAAGTATTGTTTCTCAACTCTCCGGCCTTGACTCCCCTACTTGGAATATCTGCCGGATTCAATTCTGTTGGTACATAACGCCATTGAATATATTTGGTATGTTCTTGAATTTCTCCGGCCCTGTGAGCAATGTAAACTTTATGATGCTTTGCCGGATTATTGATCCAATACAACACATTTTTACTGTCAGTCGAAAATGTTATATTTTCTTTCTTTAACTCAAGACAACCAAAGATTTGCAGCCACCAAGTCAAACCCAAATGAGCTGATGCCAATTCAAGTCTCGAAATCGTAACTGCTTTCATAGGTGTTACTCTGGCTTTTGAAAAAATCAATCTGGACTGAAATGATGTTCCTTCATTTGTCACCATATAAAAACAGCAAGCAATGACATCAATACTCGCATCAACAAAGCAATATACCTGAGCATTTCTTTCAGCACTCAAACCCAAATATCTCGGTATTGAAGTCTTTAATAATTCCTCTGCTTCCTTCAGCCAATTTTTCCACCTCAAATCCTCTGATAATGCTTGATCCCATTCTAGTTTTGAAGCAAACATACATTGTAGCGGAACTTTTCCTCGAATTAGGTATGGAGAAATTAATCCCAATTGATCAAATTGACGAAAAAGTGTTGAAAGTACCTTTCTTTTTGTCCACAGAGAAGTTTCATCAAGACAAGGCTGAATCTGTGGTGATATTTTGAATGAATCTGAATTGGGCTCCCAAATGATACCCAGAATTTTTCCGTTTGGAATTAATGAATCTGAAGACAGATCAACAATATTTTTTGAGCGATCCTCTGGACTCACACTTTCAAGCACTTTTACAGAGTTAGATAGCCACTTTCTAGGTGACATTGAGGCCAACTCTAACAACTTCTTAAGTTCGAAGATTTCTTGAATTGCCTCCCGCTCGGTATCTTTTGAATCTGTTATGTCATTCATATATGTTCTCGTTTTGATGGCATTCGAAGCTAGAGACAGTTCCTGTCCATGCATCTTGACATTTTCTAAAAGAACCTTTTGTGAAATGTTTGGAACTGCTTTATTTCCGAAAAGTTGGACTTGAAACTCGTAATCTTGAACTTTTCCTTTATCATCAACCATCACAAACCTGTGAAAGGGGCGATCTTTTTCAGTTAATGATCTACTATTAAACATTTGAGAAATATCTCCCACAATTGCCCACCTTCTTAATCTGAACCCAAGAAGGTAGTGTAACGAATTTTGGATCAAGTTCGGAGTTTCACAAATTGCGTCATTTAACGAGGTATTCTCATACTTTGCTGCTGCATCAAACACTAATCGTACTTCCGTTGTTGTTCGAGACCCATCTACAACCGGGAAAAACGGAAGGTAAAAGGTCTCAAGTGAGTCCGATGTGACCTTCTTTATGTATGTTTTGACTTCATAATCACCTATAATCTCTTTTATTTCATCTAAAATGCAACCCTTTCGCTTTAAATAAGAAGGGTGCAATGAACGCCTTTGTCTCAAAATGACAGCCGATCAGTTCATTGGCAAGTTTGGCTTCTCTCCTATCCATGGAATAGAAGCTTCAAATTTCTTGTTTTGAATATCATATTTTTCAACCATTTTGTCATAACCCAACTTCTCTTCTTTTGACCAATCCCCCTTACAGTTATTAGGCGTCTCCACCGACCAAAATCTCTCCGCCATTGTTGGAAGATTTTCCAAAGCCTCGTCCAAAGTAGCCCTGAACCCAAGGTTTGAAGAGATGTAATTGATCTTTTTCGAGGAATGCTTTCCCATCAGAACCCACCCTAAACGAGTTAATTCAGCCGTGGGTGCCGACATATCTACATCTGAAGTTCTCGTTTCTAATGGAGTTAACAGACCAGCGTAATCTGTTCCAATAACTATCTGTACTTCCTCCATATTCACTTCTGATAACTGAATACCTTTCAGATGAGATTCTTTCATCAATACTTCAGACCAGTCTAAAGGAGTGAGCGAAGGACAAGTTGAATCAATTGCATTAGCTCTAATAGTATATTTGGTTTTTGAACAGATGTTGTGCTTTTTAAACTCGCTTACTTGATCGACTGCAGAAATTTGGAATTGAACTGGAGTTGACAAAATTGGGACTTTTACGCCAGTCATTACATTCAAAGTTCGATTTTCAACTGGACCTGAGGGTTTCATTTTCAACTCTCTCATTAGTGAACTCGTAATTGTGGTGTTATTACAACCTTTATCAAATATTATTACTATTATGACTTTATTGCGATGTCTTTTACATCAGTTTGGTCACAGAAGTATAGAAAATGGAAGGGGTGCAAGGGTTCTCCGCATTGTGAACATTGGCACTGTTGTGTTTGGCTCGAGTGATACTCCTTTTTGGAGCACATCACGTAATGGTCACTATCCAAAATCTCACGGAGTACTTTTTTTCGTCCCGCAGGGTTCAAGGGGATGGAAAATAGCATCCGGCTTCTCCAAAAGTAGCTTGGGATGCTGTCGACGAAGTTCGGAATTGGAAGAATGATAAGGTTGTCTAGAAGTGTAAAGCGACATCCAGTAAAGCGAGAGCCCACCTTTAAAGAGGACAAGCGATCAACAGTAACGTTTTTCAACCAGATCTCAACCGGGTAGGTTGATGTTAAGAAATGGATGATGGCGTTGTTTGAGGAGAATGGCACCCCAAGATATCGCTTCAAATATTTCGTGAATATCGCGTTTGTAGCACTCCAGGTGTTTTTGGCTATCGAGCCAGAGTTCCACACTGGGAGGGCATACTCGAATACTGGTAGCACGTATACTTGGAATACACGCAAAACAAGAGGAAGTGGGAGTTGAGGAAGGTTTAGGGTAGGGAAGAGGAATCCGATTTTTGCTCGCGCTCGATTGTTGATATCACGAAGGTGGCTTGAGAATGACAATTGCGAACTAAAAGTTACCCCAAGGTACTTAAATTCGTTCACTCTTTCGATGGCTTGATCTCCGTAATGGAAGGAACATGGAGGAAGTCGACCTTTATGAAAAACTATAACTTTGGATTTGGGGATATTGACAAATAGATCGTTGTTCAGGCAGTATTCCTGGGGGTCGTTCAACCCCTTCTGAAGGTCTTCTTTTGAGTTACCTAAGAGGCAAAGATCGTCTGCGTACATTATGTATGAGACTTTCTTGTTGTCGAGTAGTACGCCCTCATGTCGAAGATAACCTGGAAGGTCATGTACAAACAGGTTAAAGAGGGTTGGAGAGCATGGATCTCCTTGAAGCACACCGTTGTTTGAATTGAATCCCTTCGATCCCTTCGAAATATTCTGAACCCCAAAACCCCCAAAAAATCTGAAACCCAAACAAATAGGCAAACAAACAAAGAAATGACCAATTTGTTCGCATCAGTAC
>CM021321.1:1072520-1086462 GCA_010645155.1 Tigriopus japonicus | reverse complement strand
ACTAAAGTGGGTCACATTGAATACAATTTTGATGTGCAAATTATGGCTACCCTTCCGAGAGGAAAATGCGTGTGGATTAATGTCCATAGTAACAAAAGCGCAATTAGAAGGCGGTCTTCTGTAATCTTCGCAGTATCGGCATAATCGGCCAAATCTCGATTTACCAAAGGAAGAGTTATTTTGACCCTCCCTTTGACGAACACTCAAAAGGTAGCGTAAATCCAAATGGACATTACGTAGACTGCGAAGATAATCGCCAACGAGATCCAAAATCTCGTGGACAGGGCGGCCAGTTTCGGTCTTTATTCCCAACGAATGATTGATAATCCGCAAGAATCCGGCGCTGCAACATTCCCAGAAAAGTCCAACTTGAGTGGGTTGATCACGATCATCTAAACCAGGGGTTCCCAAAGTCGGGGTAATTACCCAACTTGGGGTAATGGACTTTTTCCATGGGGTAGTGAAGCATTTTGGGATTTGGAAGAAAATTAGATAACTGCCCAGAAAAAAAATTTAAAAAATGGGTATTCAAATTTTCTGCCTTTCAATTTTTGCTCGCTATATGTGAAACTGGTTAGGCTATTCAGGGATACTGGATAAGAACTCGCGGAACTTCCCGGCTCGCAACCTCCACGTATGAGGCCGAGAGTTTGTAAACAAAGACTACCAACGGCCATGTTGAGAACCGAAAATCAAACGGAAATCGACCAAAACTCCAAAAGATAGTGCGCCAATCGGTGTTTCCTATGTCCCACGGGGGTCCAGCCAAGTCCTAGCCTTGACAAAGGTCAACGCCAGGCCCAAAATTAGTACAATGTCGGTGTTTCAAAGACATCAATTTCAGCCATGAACGAGTGAATGAAAGAGTGAATATTAAATGATGGATGACATCAGTGAGGATCAACTGCTGAGTTGGAAATTGCCTGCACCAATTTCCATCTTTCGTTGGATGTTTTGTGATGGGCGGTTTCCGAATTGTAAACGCATGAACATGCTGCAAGATACAACTTGGCATTGATGATGTTGACTTAGCCTTGCGGGATTTGTTCAAATTGTTATCACTTTATTTCGAGAGGTCGCAATAATGTGAAATATGTTGATGGTATTGATTTCTCTTATTCAACGTTCAGCGAGTCACAATTATGTGTGTTTGTCGATTTCATTGTTGGATCCATGATGTTAGTTTATGGTCAAAAAGGTTGAAAACGAAACATTCGACAACCGTCAATCCCAATCATTTTGTTATTGGCAAGCGCACCACTCGTGTTTACAAAAATCCGCTCGTCAGCTGCCCTGGTTCGAGGCTTGTCAACAAATCTCAAATGCTGTTCCTTCCTGTTTGCGAGTGTTGTCGCTTAGTGCTGAAATTGCTTGTATGGGAGTGATTACCGTATCATTTTACTACTGATGGAAAATCCCAATCTTTCAATCCGTTCAGTCTTTCAATCTAGCCTTGACCCAATCCAGATGCCCTCAATCTCAGTCCAAAAATCAATCTCGTCAATCTTGTGAAACTTTCCAGGATGCACAACTGGTTCCAAAAGTATAGTGATGGGACTTTAGCCACCCTGGAATCAAGTAGCTTGAGACGGTACCGAAAAAAATGAGGACTTAGAGGCTTGATGCCGGCTTGATGCCACGGTGAAAATCTCTAGTGCCGCCATTTTTACCCCAGCTAATACTACGTCTTTTTCTACAATATTAAACATTTTTCTAACCAATTGCATAAAGTTATAAGCTTAATGCAGACTATCTATTTTAGCCAGTGACTCAAACTTGTAAGATAGGCTAATTTGACTCTTAAAATTGAATGCTGACTTAAAATTTTGGATTCCAACTTTCAAAATCGGGTGGCCTTTATAGGAGATTACTCAGGGGGACGAAATCCCAAAGTGTGTGCCTTATGTCATCCAAGCTTTGGCGGACAATTGAAGCGAGTACCTTATTTGATGCATTTTCTAAACTTTAATCAAACCACCATCAGACCAAATGTGTATGTGTGTTTAAAGGAATTTTTCGCTCTACTGATGCTAAAAAGGTGAATGGCAGGGATACTTGCATCACCCTGAATTTTCTTTCTTATTGTTGATCACAACAACGTTGTTTTCAAATTTTCTAGTTTTCGACATTGCATGTCATGCAACGTTCCCTTTTGGACCCTCTGCTCCAATTTAGGATTCCGGATTGCCTATTATAATCCGGATTATGCAGAGTGCATAATTATTTGATATGTGCTGCCATGGTTCCCTCCTTTTTTGCGGCCCCTCACAGATGTCTCCTCTCCAAGAAAACCCACAAATAAATACAATGTCTACAGTATCCAGATGACCTGATTGTCTGGGCTCATTCTGCGGAAAATTTGCAATTTGCCATCTATTCTCTCCACAATTGTCCATGAAACCAAGGCCGAAATTTCGGCTGAAAGCCCTTTTGGTCCATCACTCATATTTACCAATTGACTTTGCACTTTTTCCATACAGATGAACATACAATTGTATTTCCTTTAATTCATTTTATAGACCATGACATGACCAAGGATTTCAATAAAGATTCAATTTAATTATCAGTGTCACGATGAAATTCTCCAACATACAGTGTGTGGAAGCAAAAAACCGAAAAATCCTTGCCCTTGCCTCGCCTTCACACGTGTCTGTTGCCATCAATAGTTGCCATCTGGATATGTGGCATCAACCAAGGCTTTGCTATCTGTTTTATGACCTCTAAGTACTCTTTTGCGCCCACTGTGAGGCGATTAGTAAATGAGAATGGCAGTATCCTCTTGCTTTTGATTATAAGGTTGCCCATGACAATCTTGTTGCAGCGGCCACTCCCAGGCTTCGTCTTCAAGCTGTCCACGGACTCAGGCTTCTTCTTGGTGTCGTAGACCATGGTAATATGAGAGATGGTCATGATCTCCAGGAATCCAACAAAGTGCGTGGAGCAAAACTGATACTCAACCTTTTTGCCGTCGTTTTAAAAACAAAAGAAAGCTCTCACTTTAGTTATGGTTTTTTTGAAAGCTAAACCTTGACTCTTTCAGGTACAAGGAAAAAACCTTGATCTCTTGAATAATACATGAGATGTAGCCTTCAAAGTCAATTCAGTTTTTTGCTTTAAAACACTGTAGAAGCGATCAGAAAGTTGTTGGCCAATTACTTTAATATTATTTAAAATTGTTCATTATTATTTGATGTTTTACACGAAAATTGAAATAAACAATTACAAAACTAGATTTATTTTGACACTATCAAATGCTGTACATGAAAGAGGATAAAAATCTCTTTCAATGTGGGTGTTCAGTTAAAAAAAAAATAGAATACAAGATTTTATATAAACTGAAACAAAATTGCAGAACAGTAATTTACTCCTTTAAATACCCTCATTTAAATAAGATGGTAGAGTTATGACAATTCAAAACCTGCTTGTTACTTTCTCTAGTATCTAAGCATCATTTTTTCTTGAATCCTTCAAGCTTATTTTCCTTTTTAACTAACTTGCGAATGCAAGCAGATTTAGATTACAAGTGAAATATGCTGTTACAAAAATGACCTGAAATTGAAAGTTATAATTCATTTGATGCGGAAGTTGATAAAATGTGTAGCATAACGAGAAACCTTCATATTATACTCCGGATATTCTTTAGCAACCTTCTAAATGTCACGTTTAAGTGTGGCTTTTGGAAATTTTTTAAAAAAATGGATGGGGATCAATTTAAACGGGCCCTTTGCATTACCTTGCATACAAGAAATGATTTGGATTCCAAATTGCATTTCAAGTAGCATTAGAACAATAAAAATACTAGAATGCATTAGTTTAGAAAATTATGGGGGAGCTCATTTTGGGCACTTTTCCTGCTCTTTTGAAGTTGTTCTTCGAGATGAAATGCTTGATGCCGGCTTGATTCCGACTTCCTAAAGGCTTGAAACAAGCCTGGCATCTACTGGCTTCAAGCCTCAAAAAGCCCGGCTCGTCCCATCAGTACAAAAGTAGCATGATTCTAAACATTCAACCAATAGTTGTGAACCTTATTTTAAGCACTGGTGAAGATATTTAAGCCACTCTTCATCATTTGAAATGTAAAGAAAGAGTTTTAAATCAAATATAAATGGATTACAAGTTTAAATTATGTGTATTTTGGTTCGAGATGCATGTCTACGTTTGAGCGCAACTTTAACTGACAATAACACGGAAATATGCAGGGTTTCCAAAATTGCTCGCATTACGGCAGAGTCAATAAATAATGCATAAAATTGCCTGAGTATGCAATTGGAATGAATAAGGGAATACTATATGTAAATGAAAATGAAGATCCTACTACATGAGAACTTGTTATCTACTCCAACGCCCTACTAAGTTGTTAAAATATGGTTCACACAGCTAGACACCTTGAGCAGTTATACCCATGCAAATTGGAGCGTGTTAATTGTTAAGCAAGTTATGTGCATTCAACAGTAACATTAATTGTCAGTTGTACTTCTCCAAACAGGCAAATTGGAGGTTTCCATGGAACACAATCTCATAATGATGAAGGATCCACCAATGCCCATGTTTTGTGTATCTGACCTGCCTGAATCCCTCGCTCACCAAGGCCCTGCCATCAATCACAAAGGAATTCAATATCTATAATGGGTAGATGACCTGGTTCTTTTCATTGATTTCACCAGGGAATAGCAAAATGACATCAACGCTCTCCACAATTATTGCCATGTAAAAAGCCTTTAAGTCAAGATGAAGCCCATGGTTCCCAAAAAAGTCGCAATTTGCAGTTGTACAGTCTGTTCATTCCCTCTTGGTTTCTTTCATATGCACTGAGAACAATTTGAGCCAAAACATCTGTGATCTCACGATTTGATTGATCTATTTATGCACTTTTACCATTTGACTTTTGTCGGTTCAAAACTCATTTTTTGACCAAGATTTGCAACAAAAATAAAACAATGAATCCTGATTTCATTGTTGACCCTATTCATCATTTGATAAGAATGTCCAAATGAACCCCATTGTTTTAATAAATGTTTGGTAGAACATGTGCACATACTGAATTGTAGAGCAGAACATGTCAGGGATATTTTTTTGTACGTCCACTCAAAACACCTTGTGGTGTATGAAGAGTGTGGGAAGGAGAAATGGGTTAAATCCACTTAAAATAAGCAGATAATACATACATATCGATATATATTTATATATACAATGACATACATACTGACAATATTTTAGGTAAGCTCACCCATAAGACTTCTCGAGAATTCAGTGGAAGAAAATGTTTAAAAAATTGTCTTTTGGCATGTTTCAAGTGACCATTTTATCGTGTTTTTATTCGTGAACTAATAAACATGATACAGATATTGATGCGGTATCGCATTTACACCTTAAAACTGGTTGCAAAAGATTTTGGAATTTTAAAAAGACTATTCCAACTTAAAACAAGCATGGTGGGCAAGGAGTTGTCCTTTGAAGTAAGCATTGGATAATAATTGGCAAAAAATTCTAATTCATAACAAATCTCAAAGTGAAGAAATATTATTATTATTATTATTATTATGGTATAGTGGTAAGCCGATATTGGCTTTTTTTGCTTTGAATTGTACATTGAATTACAATCATTTAATTGCATGCATGGTTTGGGATCGTGATCATAAGGATATTCCACATCAGATAGGCGCTGCCAGGATGGATTGCTCGATAGACTTTTTGAATCTTGATATTGTGGGCGATTCCCTCGTCTCCATTGGAAGTTTGTTCCAAAGTTCAATGGCTTGGCGATGAAAAAGGGCAATAGATGGAGCTTCATTTAAGACATCACCCCTCGATTGACTGCGTGTTGTTATTTCGCCGCCTTGTTGAGATTTAGGTTTAATTGTGTTATTGAGAGGATGATCAATTAGGTGTATGGCTTTCCAGGTCTCCATAAGCGTTGCTTTCATGCACATTTGATTTATCGATAAAAATCCCAGGTCCTCATGCAAATCCCGAATCCTCACTCGATCTTTTAATCTCACTCCTCTCAGTTCTCTCAAGACGTTGTTCATGGCTTTCTGCAGCTCCTTCTGTAAGATGTTCTGTTCTTGATCCTCAGCGGTTCGGATTTTGAAAAACAAGGGCAGGCAGTAACGTATTTTTGAGAGGATAAGAGATTCCACCGCCACCTTTAAGTAGGACCTTGGGATCCGAGAGAGTAAGAGTCTTAAGGTGCCAAGGCCTTTTTGGATGTCAGATCGTAGATTTGCTAGTTGATGGGTCCATTTGAGGTCTTGTTGGACAAGAATTCCAAGGATCTTGCATACTGGAGATTCTTCCACAATTTCTTCTCCAACCAATATCGAGACTTTTGGTGTTTGAGCAAAACCTTTTCCCCGAGAGATGATGAGGTTTGTCTTTGAAGGGTTAGCTTTGAAGTGGTTTACCGACATTCCATTGCGAGTTTTCACGTCATAGACTCTGGGCAGTTGTAGTGCGGCTCATTTGGTAGATCAATTCCCTCACAAAACGAAACAGATCTAGACCTTAGTAGTTTGATGACATCGTCCTTGTGAAACTCCAGTGACAGGTTTCCAATCCAATTGTAATCCAGGAAGGACGACGCATTCTCTGTTTGTCACCCAAGTCTCCAACTGTTGGGCAAAGTGTCGACCTAGTACCGCTCTCTCCATTATGTCTTGCATCTTCCCATGGGGTGCATGGCTTTTCAAATGCTTTGAATAGTCACCGTGAATTGTATCTACCCTTTTGTCCGGGTTGATAGCTTTTGTGACGAAGTCCATGTGTTCCAACAGATTGGTTTCCGTTCTACGGACCTTAATCTAAAAGCAAATTCCTCTTAAAATGGATTAAGAACCAACTTTCCCCCCCGGCGATTCCCCCAATAAAACACGGAATGTTATCGTGCTCTTCCATTGCACAGCTTGAACAACTAAAGAATATCTTCTTTTTCCCGTTCTTGGATTATCTTGAACTCAAAGACACCATCATTCAAAAAAAGAAATTTGAAGATGAAACCATCAATGCTAGAATATGAAGTTATGTAAAGGTGACAAAATCAAACAACCTCGTTTTCTAATAAAGTTCGCCATGTCTTGGTTAAGTTCAGGATAACCTATGGCTGGGTAAGATATTCCTAAGTCATTCAAGTCGGGTAACAGATGAGCTCTGAAGAAATCGTCATTTTGTTGTTGATATGTCAAGGAAAGGTAACATATTCTTGAGTTGTTCAAGTTTCGTAATGGATGAGCGCAATGAACCTTCCTGTTTTGGTCCGAGGGAGAGTTTTCGGGAAAATTTGGTTTTAGTCCCCTTTTAAGAGGAATTTGCGTATGGATTTAGGTCCAAACCGTCAATCACCAAGATATGGTGGCAATAATATGGGATTTTGGGTCTAAGTTGTCATGTCCCATTATGCAAACGTTCTTCATCAGGTGTTTTCTGGTTTCACCATTTGGGGCTGACCAAACATGGTGAGTGGGTGGGGCTTTGACAGGATGGATTCTTTTATCTTGGCATATTCCTCATCCTCCGCTTCTTACTTGTTTAATTGGAGAATGCAAGTTACCCGTGTTTCTGCATTCAGCGTTCCTTTTGGTACCCGGGTTTCTCTTTGCCGTGCTTTTTGCAAATCCGTTCAGTTTGTAACAAAGCAATGGGTGTGGTTAGGGTGGTTTTCCACAAGCACTTTGAGCATAACACTTCTTCATAGAAATATCATAGTGTGACTAGGTGGTGCATATTATTTATTTTTCCTCGATATTTTAATCATCGTATTTGAAATGTACGAGTCTTTTCAAGTCATTATTAATGAATCGAGAACGTGTTGACAACTTTTCCATAAGAATCTCTAACCCAAATTGAATTTTGATGGCTAAATGTCTTATTTTGATATGACAAAATTTTATGCTTTCCTTTTCATGGCCACATCTAAAGCTAGATAAGTCTGTGTTACTGATGGGAAACAAGCTGCAGCTTGAAGAGGAGTTTGGGCCAAGCAACAGTTTTCAGCTGTGCTTGAAAGCTTGCAAGCAGTTTCAAGCACCTTCATCCGATGTCAGGCTTGCCAGTTAAAATTCAATTTGTTGGCCACCGGAATTGGAGTAAAATAGTTTGCACTCAAGCTTAACGAAGCATGCTTCATATAGCCCCTAAGAAGGCAAATATCTTGAAAAATATATTCAAAAAATGGCAAATTCTGCAAAAGCATAGGAGTTTCTGCCTCTATTTTTAGATCAGGCAAAAAGGACAACAAATAGTTTGGCAACCCTGCTATTCACGGTAGGTCCTCCGAGCCCTATGGCTTGAATGCTTGGTTTAGCTTGAGGCAGCTGAAAGGGAAACAAGCCCAGCTTGAAAAATTGAAGTGCTTGATAGCTTGGGAAATCCCATCAGTAGTCTGTGTTGGGGATTACGTCAGGGAGGCCGAGTCGGATATATAATAATACTGGCCAGCGGCAACCACGTGATACACACATTGAGTTACTCTTAGATTAAAATTTGCATCATAACTCATTGTTAATGTCGTCAATTGTGGAAATACTTCTTATGTCAAGAGTGATCACTAGAGCGTGGTTAGTTGAGTTTTTTGCTAAAACTTTTCCAAGACCTATTCGGCTATCTGACTTGGAAAAAAAACATTTTTAGGCCCTGCAACTAATACTAACCTAAATTTCGCATTTTCCTGAAATTTTACAATGAATTAATTGATTTTCGCGTTTTTCGACCCAATTATTATTTTGAAATTTTAAGGTCCAAAAATTGTTGGCCCATATCTTAAAAAAATATATTTGCCGGCTGAAAAACCAACCAACCAATTTTGCCTTTTAAATCATAAGATAAAGAAGAAGCCTGTTTTGTCATTTCTAACTAGAAAATGGATTTTTTCTATTTTTATTAAAAAACCTGGCCACATATGAACTGTTTTCAGCATCACTAAATCTGAGATAGATCCCATGTCGGAACGGCTTGCCAAAAAATACTTAACGGAGCCAAACAAAAAAGTCACTATTTACAACTTACATCATTTACGGAATTTGGTAATTTATATGACATGATTCAAACATTTAGGACGTCCATTGCATAGTTTCTAAGATCATCCATTTCAATATCGGCACATTTTTTTCATTATATATAACTATTCCCATTTGGCAATACTGTTTGTCGAAGGATCACCTTGAAAATCTCAATCCAATCACCAGTCTCTCCAATCAGCCCTAAAATTGGTCCAATCAGCAATCTTCCCAATCCAATCCGTGATTGGCCCCATCAGTACATTTTACAGACCTGCTGCCGTCTCTAACTGCCGGTAGCAGTGTAGGCTTGCCAAAAAAAATCTCATTTTTCAAGGGTCAGATTTGCGAAAAATGTTGCATTTATGGGCAATGGCATGGTTAATGTATGTTGAGAAGTATTGCAAAGTAATTTGAAAACAAATGGAGAAATTGGAAGCCTTCAATTATACAAATTATCTGTTTTTAGGTTTAGTTGCCCCAGGAACCAATCTCCTCTGGCCATCTTGTTATTCAAAGTCGGGCATTCCTAATTTCAAAATTCAGAAGAACCCTCTCAACTTATGTAGTGAAATTTTAGATAAAAGCAACAAAACATACTTTTTTGCTAGAACAATGTCAAGAATTGCTATTTCAACTTCAAGTTGTGCAGATAAGACAGACATTGTTGCAATTAACCGGGCCTAAACCTTCGTTTTAGTTACCTCACACGCTCATCAGAAACACAGGTCTTCCGAACTTTTTTTCCCGTCAAAAATGATGACGTCACTAGTAATAGCTGCAATTGATCTAAAACAAAAAAAAATGTCAATAACAGAGCAATGGTCCAAGAAATTAAATGTTTGAGAAATTTTCATGATAAACAAGTTCCAGATTATGTTAATGATGTGGTTCCTAAAAACTATCTAAGTAACTTCCAGATCAAAAGTCATAAGTATGAACATACATTTGTGAACATAGTGGGAAGGGGAGTTTTCTTTGGTGTTTTATAGTTAGTTTACATCCTTCATGGTGCTGACATTGCTTGTAGCTAAAACTTCATGCTAAATTTCCAATGTTGGGGAACACCTCTTCCATTTCTTTTAGTTTGATTGCCACCCTAACATTCTTACTAGTAGTTCACAATCTTTATCGATAAGTAATTTCAACAAGGCATCTTACATCTCAACTTTAACATGATTTTCATTGAGGGTCAATGTAACAACCTTACCGTGCTTCTTACTGTAAAGGAAGTTCGCGTTTACTATCAAATGCTTTTTGTTTCTACTCAATTATTTTCAAACCACATGATAATACATAAAGAAAATGGGATTGCAAACCAGGATCTTTATTTTCTTGATTGATATTTTCAGACAAAAGATTGCACAAATTTACAATCATTGTCAAGAACTTTCCTTTTTTATTTAAGTTGTATTAAAAAAGAATCATTTCTCAATTATTAGGCTTTCATATTTAAAAATCAAGTTGGGAACCAACAAAAATGAAGCAACAGCTCGTGCAAAGATTATCCTTATATATTGCCTAAATACATTAGAATCAGTTATGGCTACAATGGACATATTTAGATTCGCTTTCATGATGAACGAGGCTAACTTTCTTAATTAATAGTCTCACGATGCACCCATCGTGAGACTATAAAACACATAAAAAGTGTATTGAGGTCTACAAATTGTTGTGACGAGACAGGCATGGGCATGGACGAGCAAGAAATTTGTCATTCTATTTTATCATTTGTCTGGTTTCTATTCTTTTTTTTTTGGGGGGGGCGGATTTTTTAATACCGCTACAAGGAATGGGATTCCCTGTAAATTAAATAAATAAATAAATAAAATTATTAAAACAATAAGTAAAATAAATTTAAATATTCAATTTAAATTTTGTGAAAACTAAGTTGTTTTAAATAACTTCTTTTCAAAAGTTCAGATTTTTGCTCTTTGCTTTTGCACCTCGCCCAATTCATGACCCTTATATAAAATCGCATCATTATCCTACTCAGTCATACTGATGGAAAATCCCAATCATTCAATCCGTTCAGTCTTTCAATCTAGCCTTGAACCAATCTTGATGCCCCCAATCTCAGTCCAAAAACCAATCTCGTCAATCTGGGAAAAAGCATTTCAGGGTGCACAACAGGTCCCAAAAACAGCACGATTCTAAACATGTGATCAATAATTTTGCACCTTATTTTAAGAGTTGGCAAAAATATTTTAGCCATTCTTCATCATTTAAAATGTAAAGAAAGAGTTTCAAATAAGATATATATGGATTACAAACTGAAAGTATGTGGATTTGGGTTCATGAAGCATGTCTAATTTTGAGCGCAACGTTAACTGACAATAACAAAGAAATATGCAGGGTTTCCAAAATTGCTTGCATTAGGGCAAAGACTGAAAAGACAATGCACGAAATTGCCTGAACATGCATTTGTAATGATTATGGGGATACTATATGCATATAGAAATCAAGTTCCAACTACACGAGAACTCGTCATTTACCCTAGCACCCAACTAAGTTGTTACATTATGGTTTATAAGGCTAGACACCTTGAGCAGTTTTACACTTGCAAATTGAAGGGTGTTAAGCAAGTCATGTGCATTCAACAATATCATTGTGTTGTACTTCTCAAACTACCAAATTGCAAACTACCAAATTGAAGGTTTCCATAGAACACAATCTCATGATGAAGGATCCCCTACCGCCCACCCTTTGTGTATCTGACCTGCTGGCAGTCCTCGCTCACCAAGGCCCCACCGTCAATGACAAAGGAATTCAATACTTGCAATGTGTAGACGACCTGGTTTTTTCATCAATTTCACCAAAAGACTGCAAAATGGCAGCAACATTTTGCAAGGTGATTGCCTTGAAAACAACCCTCAAGTCAACACCCTCAAGATGAAGTCCATGGTTCCCAGAAAGTCGCAAATTGCATTTGTACAGTCTGTTCATCCTCTCTTCATTTATCATTTATGTTTTCTCATAAACATCAAAACTTAGACATAAATTTCATTTATGTCTAGTTTAGCTGAACATGGTGAAATTTTTTTGCAAATTTGAGTCTGAAATGTTATTTATTGTATGTCCACTCAAAACACCTTGCGCTGTTTAAAGAGTACGGGAAGAGGAAATAGAAATTCGTTTACTTCAGTTGACATATGCAAATGTTCATACAAAATCAGTGGTCCCAATACATGCAGTATAATCATTATTTAGTGTACATTTTCTCAATTGGACTTTAATTCAGAGTTCCAAGAACCACAGGGGATTAGTAGTAGCAGGGAGACTTATCATTTGAATTCCGTCACAGATTGGGCGCATCAGAGATTTCCAATTTGTTACAACTCTGAAACTATAGAAATCTTGAGGAGCTTTAGATTGGACTTCACTCCTTTTCACGGTAATCCAAGAAAAGGTATGATATTGTCGATTTAAGCTTTTGAAGTATTGTAATGGATGAGCGCGATGAAACGTTTTGGTCCGTGGGAGAGTTTCCGGGGGAAATGTGGTTCTTAATTCTTTTTCAAGAGGATTTTGCGAGTGGATTAAGGTCCATACCTTTTCATCAAAGTCCATGTGTGCTACAAGGTATTGGTCACTATTGATCACCGAGATATGATGGCAAACACATGAGATTTTGGGTCCAAGATGCGATTCGCCATTATGCGTAGGTTCTTTTCAAGACACGTTCTGGTTCACCATTTATATTGGCATGTTCCTCGCGTTATTGATAATTGTGGGCTTCGAAAATGGAAGTTTGACAGCCGTCTTCTTGCGTTTTGCTTTTCTTTTGGTATCCAATTTTCTCTTTCCCCGTCCTGTTTGCAAATCCAATTGAACCAGTTCGCAACACAGCAATGGGCGTGATAAGGGTGGTTCTCCACGAGCACATCGAGAATAATACTTCTTCAAAGGCTTTTCACAGTGTGACTGGGTGGTACATTGTGAAATTGTTTTCCTCGATATTCCAATGATCAAATTAGAAATGTTCAAGTCTTTTTAAGTCATTATTAGTGAAACATGAACGAGTTACCAAATTGTCTATAAGAGACTCTAACCTAAATTGAATTTTAATGGCTAAATGTCTTGTCTCAATATGCTAAAATTTCATGTCTTCTTTTTCATGGCCACATCTAAAGCTAGATGACTCTGTGTTGGGATCACATCAGGGAGGCCAAGCCAGTCTCACTCTTGTTTCAAAACTGTGATCAAAATTCTGCCAATGCCATGAAAGGCAATGTTGGATAAAATTGTCCTGGCCAGGAGCTTTTTTTCATTTTTGGCAGTTTTGGATTTGGATTTGTTGGCTTTACAACTAAAACTGAATTTATGTTCGCATTTTCTAGATTTTTTTAAATCTATTTTTGCGTTTGCAGATTGCCAACAAGTCTGTTCAGATTTTTTTTCATTTTTTTCAACTTTTTCCCGTCCTGAAGAGATCACTACATCAAATACATGGAATATTCTTATACGTATCTTTAATTGTATTGAATTAGATATGTTTTCTGTGGTATTTATTTTAGAAGAATTCCTTTTGACTATGTGCCACATGTTTGAAAATCTGGCCACAGATCAATTATTTTCAGCATCACTGAAGTTGAGAGGATTTGCATGTTGGAAGGGCTCGCCAAAAAATACTTAACAGGACCAAACAATAAGAATCGCCATCTAAAACTTGAAGAAATACATCGTTGATGGGAGTTGGGCAGTGTATATGGCAAGAGGCAAACATGTAGGACATCCACTGAATGGTTTCTAGGTTTATCCTTTTTATTATTGGTACATTTGTGTCGTTACAATTTTTGTGGTCATTTTGGCAATGCTGTTTGTTGAAGGACCAGGTTGAAAATCTCAATCCAATCACCAATCTCTCCAATCAGCCCTGAAATTGGTTCAATTATCAATTTGCCCAATCCAATCTATGATTGACCCCATCAGTACTCAGTCACAAGTTACAA
>CM021321.1:1011341-1048545 GCA_010645155.1 Tigriopus japonicus | reverse complement strand
GAGGGACGTTGTGGAAAGGGGATTTGGCAACCAGTTTGCTCAAAGGGTGATATACATGAAATCTCGGAAAAATAGATCGAATCTTCAGATCAACCTCTCCTCGGGAGGCAATTTCAGTTTGAGCTCCTGCAATTCCAATCGTGGAGCATTAAATTCTTGCTTCTGTGGACTGTACGTCCCGTAAAGGGATCGCTTCTTCTTTGCCATGGACACAAAGACCAACAAGGATACCAAAGCGAAGAACATGAAGATGCCAACGAGTGGAGCACCAATGTAGATCAGTTGACGAGCATCACTAACATTCGTGGGCAACGGAGAGGGTTCAGGAATCTGAAAAATGCAAATTGTTATTACTTGTTGAACTCACATGGTCTTTTAGGGGTAAATCAATGCGTTTTATTAGAGATCAAAGCATGCAATAGGCGGAGTTGTAAGTAAACCAATCATGTCCAACCCAGGGAAATCGTGCAATCGCAAGTTGTGTATGTATGAGTGTGTATGCTTCTAACCCAAAACCAAAAAAAGGTGAAGAGAGCAAGAGAACCAAATGACTGGAGGTTGAGATGGTAGAGTAGAAACTAGAAATACTTTATGGGGAAGGGGGCGTACCAAGAGGGGGGTGCTCTGTGGGAGAGTGGTTTTTGTTATGGTAAGCGTATCACAGTCGAGATTGTGGATAATATTTAGGCACACGGTGAGGTGGTGGTAGTGGATCATCAACCTCTAGATCAACCTCTCCTCCGGAGGGGGCTTGATAATATTGTCCAACTGTAATCGAGGTGAGGTGAGCTCTTGCGAGGCTGGCTTGTATTTGCCTTCGGACTTGCGCTTTCTCCGCGCCATCACCAGGAAAATGATCAAGCCCATGATGGCAATGAACAAGAGCCCACCGACCACGGGGCCCACGATCAGGGCGATATCACCGGCACGACGAGCAGCCTGAACAGAATCACGATGGGTGATCAAGGAAACATTCGGTTTACTCTTTTGTGTAGTGTAGGGCGAGTTACTCTAAGCTCATGCTCATCCCAAATGAAAAGCGTTTTCTCTTCTCAAAGTTCTCTGCTCAAAGTAATTTTAATTAATCCAGAAATCAAAAAGTAACCCAAACTATGGGATGGCTCTTTTTGGACAGTACTCTCTGTAGTTTACCGCAATTTATCGTTTATCGCAATGATATTAAAAAGACTGATTCGAATGTTAGGAGAAAAAGGAGTAAATTTAAAATACACCAGAATCAGATTAATTGTTCTTAAAACACAACGGACAATAAACAACAATAGAGTTCATTCGAACTGTTTTGGGTATACTCTAAATTGCCCGAATATCCTTCATTAGCCATTTCTGTGCGCATCCGTTGAGCAAACAGTTTTTTAGGACCATAAATCTGACTCTCCCAACATTTCGTTTTCTTACGGTAAAATGTCACCTAGATCATCAATCACCTAAATCAACTAGATTAAGTTGTCGTTTTTCTTTAAACAAAACTTGTAACTTGAGCATTTTCAACAATGCTAACAAATTATGGAATAATCGTCGATATGCATTCATTACCTGTTGGGTGCAATTCAAGCCGGTCCAATCTTGAGTGCAATTGCACATGTAGAAAGGTTCTTCGTCACAAGCTGGGACACAAGAACCTCCATTGAAACACAAGTCGACATCCTGGAAATAACATCATCATTGTAATTGAGCCTCCTCGATCAAAATTTTTGCAATGAATTTAAATTTCAATAACAAAAGATGCCATGGTCGAAGAAAGCTCTCGTATGCTAAAAAAACCTTTCTTACCTCCAAACACGGATTACTTCTTTGGCAGTTGGTGCCGCAGAATCCGGCATTACACTGACATTCGTAGCTACCCAAAGTATCTCGACAATCGCCATAGACGCACGGATTGGCCAAACACTCGTTGATATTCTCCGAGCAAGTTGGTCCCAGGAATCCAGTTCCGTTACAATTGCACTCGAAAGCGTTCACTTGATTAGAACAATGGCCTCCATTTTGACACGGCTCCACTGCACATTCGTCGATATCCTCGTCACATGTCGAACCCGTAAAACCGGGCATGCAATCACATCGGTAATTCTGTAAAAATCATTTCATAAAAACAAAGTTTTGTGGACAAGGACCTCTGTTTGAATTTTCACTTACCAATCGTGAATGGTCTGAGACACAAGTGGCTCCGTTTTGACAAGGATCAGTGATCTCCTCGCAAAAGTCTCGCTCTTTTTCGCAATCCTCGCCCTTAAATCCAGGAGTACAATCGCACACATACTGATTGTTTGAGCCCGAGAAATAACTTGGCCCTGGACGACAAGTGGCTCCATTTTGACACGGTCTCTGATCGCAAGTCTTGATCTTGAGCTCCTCGCAATCTTTTCCAATGTACTCCTCGGAGCATTCGCAGGTGTAATTACCCGGGAGAATGGTCTGAGTACAAGTACCTCCATTCTGACAAGGAGCCTCCAGGCACTCGTCAAAGTCGACATCGCATCTAAGATAAAACAAGGCAGAAGTTAGAATGAAGACAAGATCGCCAAAGCGGTGTACTCACAGCCATCCGGTCCATCCTGGAGTGCAATTACACGTGTAGTTGGCTACACCGTCAATGCAGATGCCATTGATGCAACGGCTATCCACACATTCGTCAATATTGGTGCTGCACCAAGGATCCTCGAATCCCAAAGGACATGAGCATTCAAATATCTCACCCGGATCTGTGCAGTCTCCGCCATTCATGCACTCATCCTGATAACATAATTGGCAATCTTCGTTGATGGCTTCGGAGGATTCGACGGTAAATCGTCGTTTGGTGGTGATGTTCTTCATTTCCAAATCAGTGTAGAAGGGAAGTAAAAGGCCGGCGACTCGAACTTCGCCCACACAACCGCGGAAGAATTGATTTTCAATCGAGTTCGAGAAAGCATTCACTCGGACATCAATGGGGAAATCATCGGCTATGACACCCACGGCGTAAGCATCACGCTCATTGGGTTCAGAAGAGGTCCGACCTGAGCCTACAATAACATCCGCTTGTGGCAAATACGTGCTCATGTTCACGTATGAGTCTAAGGAAAGCTTCTTCCTTTGGGAATCATCTAAATAGGCCGTGACCACACCGTCAGCCTCAAATATCAACTTGACCTGCAACGAGGATGAATGTTTTTGATCAAGCCTGCCAAAGTTTGCTTCGCTCGAAAAAAACGTATTTACCGTGTGCCAGTTTCCATCATTGACACCGTAACCAAAAACGTCGGTGCGGATTTCGGGCCCTTGTTCGGGAATGTCAATTTGAAGTTGTTCGCCGGCGATGCCAATCTTGATGTCCTTGCCTTGCATTTCATTCAATCCGATGATGTGAATGAGAGTGCCGTTGAATTTGGTTCGGAAAACAGCCGTGACCTCATTGGGTAATGGATCAAGGATTGTTCGTTCGTCTTCGGTAACATTAAAGACGGCAGAGTACGTCAGTGTGGAATTTTCACCATTGAAAGTAGCATTACTGATACACTCGTGTCCGTAATCCAAAGACACACATTGACTACTTCCAGGACAAGTGAACCAGTAACAGTATTCCATTTTCTCACAATTTCTTCCCATGAAGCCAGGGGTACAATGGCATCTAAGAATATGAAACAAGGCCTCAATAAGAACATAAAAGCGAACGTGACATGACATACTAATTTTGTGTGATCAAGAACATACTGTAACTTAAAATAAAGCAGTGCAAGCATAAGATTGACTGGTCTCACAATTTAAGCCAAGTGCAGCCACAGAAACTGAGAGGAAAAAGGAAAGCCTACGAAGTAGTGCAATGCTTCAGAAAAAATTACAAATGTAAGAATTTTGTTGAAATTACATAATAATCAAATGTTGCACTGTTTCATTTTTTGTTTTTCTCTTCTCTAATCTTGTGGGGACACCGATACATAGGGGGACCACTCAATCTCATTATCGTACTCTTCTAATTTCAACGCTCAAGTATGATCCATCCAACACCATTTACATTAAAATAACTTACGCATAATCGTTCCACGTGACTTCACAGGTACCCCCGTTTTGACAAGGATCCACTGAGCACGTGTCGTCCGAAACCACACCTTTTTCCACACTCACAAGTGACACTGGACCAATCGATTTGGGATGAGTAATTCCATCTTCGAATTCAAATTGGAACAACTCCACGATCCGGGTCACGTTTCCACCATCTCCGATTTGAACATCCTGAATGACGCCTTTAAAGAAGGGTGGAGAGCGATCGTTGGCCAACACGGGTTGAGGAGCGGGCGTGACTTGACGTTTGAAACGTTGCTGAGCCAACACCGGAGAGGCTGAAGGCGTTTCCGACTCTTGGCCGAATTCCTCGGTGAGATTTTCCTCGATATCCGTTGCCGGGCTTGTGGGTGGTTGAGGTACTTCTGACGACGTTGACGTTGAGGATAAGGCCGAGAACGAAGAGGAAGAGAACAACGGTCCAGTTGGGTCGGATTCTTCTGGAGGGAAGAAAGATCTCGGAGAAGCCAATGTGGTGAAGTCAGATTGGATAGAGTTGAATTGATCATCATTGGAAGCGAAAGTGGTGGTCAGTTCTTCTTCCTCGGGATTGTTGGTGGTTTCGTCTTCCTCAACGAACGAGACAATCGTGGTGGTGGCCGATGTGGTGGGATCCTCTCTGGAAACACTCACAAATTGAGCAGGCTCACTGGTCGTTGTGGCTTGTGTGGAGGTGGTGGGCGGGTTGGTGATCGGTTCTGTGGTGGGTAGATTGCCCAGATAGACTTTCTTGGCTACAAACTCGCGAATGGAAGGGATCTCGTGATTGATGGACACCGTTTCGTTGACCTTGACCATTAGAGAGTTGTTCATTCGAACTACGCGAATGAAATGCCGGTAACCGTCAGATAGATTCACAGTGTACACTTGAAATCGCTCTGGTTTGGTATCAAAATACACGTGGACCACAAGATTTCCATCCGAAAGTCGACCCGTGATGTACGATTGAGTGGGGTGATTGATCTCGGAGCCAATATAAAAGATGAACCCTTGACTCTCTCGAGTTCGGATAAACATAGAGATGTCCACGACTGAGCGATAAATCCGGGGATTATCAATGTTCACCACCGCCAAACTGTCCGTGGTGTTCTCGTAACCGAACGTGCCTCCAATATAATCTAGAATAGTACAAACGAGTTCATCAATGTCACGTCCATCAGTTTGTTACCATGAGTCTACATACTGTATTGACAAGAGGGTCCCAAGAATGGTCGATGACAAGAGCACTTGTATTCGCTCCACAAATCCGTGCAATATCCATCATTCTGACAGGGATTGGGATTGCATTGCTCGACTCGAGGGCATCCAGGAGTGGTGTTGATCTGTTCGACATCGCGTCCAACGCCATCCTTGAAATCCTCTTCCGTGATCTTCATGTCGTTGACCACGATATCTTGGATACATCCCGTAAACGAGGGTACATTGTTGGCCAAAATTTGTTGATCTCGAACAATCCCGCCCAAATATGTATTAAAGAACACGGTATCATTCTCTCCGGTCGGATTAATGGGTTGGGTGGCTTGCAATCGGTCGTTGACGCCCAAAGTCAAATGAGACGAATTCACGGCCACGTACACCTTTTGCCATTCGGTGTTGTTGAGTTGATCGCCAATGATAATTCCCTCGAATTTGCTGATCAAGTTCGAGTGAAGGTTCAACTTTCCCTGGCGCAATTGAAGGCTGAAGTGTGTCAGACCTTGTCCGATGGCCACCAAACCGTTGCCCAGAGTTGTTCGGAACTTCATGTGCAATTCATATCCCTCAGATCTATTGATACGAAACATAATTTGAAGTTTTTAGGTATGGCATATTCATTCACTCTACCCACCTATCCGATGGAACTTTGATGAAGGATTTTCCATTGAGCGAGAACGTGGTTCGGCTCTGACATCGGAGTCCGTCAAATCCGCTTGGACAACTGCAATTGGCTCGATGATCATTCTCACCAATCAACCAAGGAGTGCAAGTGCCTCCATTGAGACAAACCACATCTTGGCACCCGGTCAAAGCAACTGAGCAATTCTTTCCACCCCAACCGGGTTCGCAATTGCAAAGGAAGTCGGCAATTCGATCTGAGATCAAAAGATAACACGTTAATTGCATTAGGGCCTCCTGGACCGTTGGAATCTTAAGTTTTTTTTGCCTAACTCACCTGTACAAGACCCATGTTGGCAAGGTTGATAGCGGTCGCACTCATCGATCTCAAATTCGCAATTCTGTCCCTCGTAACCATCATTGCAGACACAAAAGTACTGTGCGATCCCATCCTGGCATTCTCCGTGGAGACAAGGCGAGTTGGCACACTCGTCGATATCAATCTCGCAATTCGAGCCTGATTTAAAAAATGAAAGAGGAATGAATAATTATACTGACCATGATGGGTAAATTCATTGGCGTTCCAAGGCACCGAACGGCTCCTACACTCATGTTTGATCACGATCGTGACACTTCTTGGTGCACATCTCCTCTCATCCCAATATCGTGACATTTACTACGTGCTCACGCTTGGAGTCTAAAAGCACTTGCTCTGAATTTAATCGCCAGACTGCATGGTCATCCCTGCAGATTGATCATTGATCCATTCATTCATTCCCTCTTGCTCACCTTCGTATCCTGGCAAGCAGCTACACACATAACCATCGGCATCGAAGTAGCTGAATGATTGGTTGAACCCTTCCCTGACATCCTCCGGGAGTTCAGCCATCACTTCGGGTCGATAGAGCGTCATATTGGACATCTCGAAGCAAAGAGCCCCATTTTGGCAAGGGCGATCCAAGCATTCGGAGAAGTCGATCTCGCAGTTCTTGCCTTCGTAGCCACTGAAACAGGCGCAATCGTAGTCGTTGATGCCGTCCGTGCAAGTGGCATTGTTCTGGCATGGTTGCGGCTCGCATTCATCAATGTTCGTTTCACAATGGGAGCCTTCGAACCCGGTTCCGTTACACAGACATGTGTAGGTGTTGATTCCGTCCAAACAAAGGCCTCCATTCAGACACGGAGCCGGCTATTCACACGAGGAGACAAGCAAACACAACCAGATTAAACGGGTGAAATGGAAAGTGTTGCTGGTTACTCTCTACACTACTACATAGCACTCAGTGATTGACGCAATTGTTCGTTCGCAAGTTCGGATTTCTCCAACATCTGTCCCGGAAGGAGAAATTGCAATCCCTTACCTCGCATTCGTCGATGTTGATTTCGCATCCCAAACCCGTGAATCCAGCTATGCAGGTGCATGTGAAATCGTTGATCCCATCTACACAAGTTCCTCCATTCAAACACGGTTCTGATTCACATTCGTCGATGTTGATCTCGCAATTAACTCCTATTATCAATAAAAAAGAGCAGTTAATACCACACTTGTTTACCGATATTGTTAAAGAGTACTTTGATATTTCCGCAACTTCAAATATAGACTACAACCAAAAAGCACCGAATAGATTAGCGCCAAGATCACCGAACCAATCAGACAATGATGAACAAACTTGTGGCAAGTTATGGATTCGCTCGGATTACTGCCATGATTTTCAATCGAAGACAAGGTGTGGTATTGAATTGGATGTAAGAAATTGTGCATGTTCTCGTCGTTGAATCTACGCCGATGTCGGCTCCTTGAAATGATGGCACTGTGAAACTCAATCAGGGCACCATCTGGACTTGTCACGATCAAAATCAAGAGGTCCTCTTGAGCCATGGTCGTTGGTGGTCGTAAACGCCCTAATTAACCTCACAATGTATGACTTTGTTCTCGCAGAGAGGTGAATGTGCTCGTCTCTCTGTCTGTCTTTTGGTCTTCTAATTTTGATGAGTGGAGCTCAGTCCAGATTCAAAGTGATGACATGCCAGAAACGAATTCGTCAGTCCTAACACTAACTACCCCCATGTAATGGAATACAACCGAAGAAAAGGCTGTCTTGCTAGATAGTTATCTGTATCCATCTATCATCCGCATTGCTCGATCGATCGATCGACCGACCGATCGAATGCGAGAGTGAAGAAGTGAATGCTTACCCGAGAATCCAGGTGGACAGACGCACTCGTAGGCATTGATCTGATTTGTGCAATTTCCGCCGTTTTGGCAAGGTCGCGAAAGACACTCGTCAAACTCATGATTACAACGAATGCCCGAGAATCCGGGACGACAGAAGCATTCGAAGGAACCCGCCGTGTTTCGACAGATTCCATTGTTGCACAGATTCGCATCTAAGGCACATTCATCAATGTCATCCGCGCAAGTGGGTCCATCCCAACCTTCGGCACAATTGCACAAGAACCCGTCTTTCAGGTCCACGCATGACCCATTGTTGGAACATGGGTTTGAAAGGCAATCGTCGATCTCCTGGGAGCAATTTTCGCCCGCAAAACCTTGAGGACATTGACATTCGTATTGAGCCACGAGGTCGACGCAAACTTTGAACGGGGGACACTCGGCATTCAGGCAATCGTCAATGTTATTTTCGCATCGGAGACCTTCAAAACCTGAAATTGATACACTCACGTCAACATTCAATGATTTTGCAAGCCTTTATGTCATGGCAGCACTTACCATTGGGGCATTCGCAATAGAAATCGTTGTCCGGATCGCGATAATCCTTTGTCTTTTGGCAAGGAGCTCCATTTTGGCACGAGTTTACGGCACAGGGATCATAGGGTGTGTCACAAACGTCACCCATGAAAGTGGGCGTGCATTCGCAAGTGAAATTCGCCACACCATCCGTGCACGTGGCACCATTCTGACAGGGATTCGAGACGCATTCGTCGATATCAGTCTCGCAATTCGGGCCTAAGAAGAGGAGCGAAAATCGATTTTGAATTGGGTGTCCTTGACTTCAGTGGAAACCTTTGAAATGGTTGCAATCAAAATGCTTCTAGCTCCGAAAAAGTATCCCCCGTAGCGCAATATGAAAATGCTCTTTTGTTTTCTTGTCCGAACTATTAGAGAACCATATATAGAGCCGCCATAATCCAATGCCCTGTACCATTACAAGGAATGATGCTTCGAGATGCTCCTCTAAATGAAGAACTTTCATCGATTGAAAGGCGAAACTTAAGACACGAGCTCGTGATCTATGGATGTGATTCAATGCAATCAGAACCAACATGAACCATCTATTTCGTCCATATCGAGTCATCCTTTCCCTTTTGAAAACATGCAATGCAATATCCCTATCATTTCACATGGGCCTTTTTTCCTTCAGGCCCGATTGAAATGACGCTTGCCTAACTAACTAAAAGAATACATCACGACCTGAAGGTGGTTTATAGTACGAAGAAACCACACACTTCATGTCACTGAATGAATTACCTGTGAATCCAGGTTGACAGACACAGAGGAATCCATTGCTCTGATCTTGGCACGTGGCTCCATTTTGACACGGATTCGAGGAACATTCATTGATATTCACCTCACAACTTGGACCCGTCCATCCAGGGTCGCAGTTGCACTTGAATCCTCCAGGCTATGGGTGAAAAAGAGGGAGAAAAAAAATAATAATTTCGTTTTTTCTTTGTAATAGCACAACTGAGCTCTAGATTTCAAGGCTAATGGTCCAAAATGAGTCACTTTCAAGCCACTGCATTTTCCCTTCCTGAGAGCCCACCTATCTCCATGCATATAAGGTAAGGTACATGGTCGAACAGTACATGCATACGGTACGTACTAAATGTATAGGTTTATGTGCCTTGAGATCTGGAGGTAATTTGAGGGGCGATTTTATGGCCATAAATGTCAGACGCAATGCAAAGGCCTCGCCTCAGATGAGAGAGGAAGATAATCTACCCCGACTGCATCCAACCCAAATTCACACTTTTGGTGCTAATGGGTATACTCACGTAGTTTTGGCAAGTTCCACGCAAACACGGAGCGGTTTTGCATTCATTGATGTCTTGCGAACAAAATTCCCCCGTGAATCCTTGGGCACACTCACATTCCACGGCTTGAGGTTCGGGAAGATTGCGGCAAGTGGCTCCATTCTGACAAAGATTGCCAGCCAAGCAATCATCCGTGATGATTTGGCAAAGCTCACCAGCGAATCCAATGGGACAAGAGCATTGGTAGAAATCCGTTCCAGGCTGATTGGAACAAACGCCTCCATTGACACAAGGAACCGTATTGCAATCTTGAGACGCGGAGCATGGGGTTAAAGGTGGATTGCCTGGAAACAAGCGCACAATGCGAATCAATATCGACATTGAATTTGAAGATTAGCCCAAGGAGTCAAAGAGTCTTTTCAAGGTGCCTTACAAACTAGAGCGCTATAATAAAAGAGTACGCGCATGTGCCATTTTGGTCCCAAGACGTCGGTTCCATTGTACTGTGGATCTTGGGTTCGACCTGTTTGAGGCAACTTTACCTATGCACTATTTACTACCAAATTGACGCTCATGATCTCAGCTTACCTTTGAAAGCATAATGTTTGACCTCAATAGCCTTTGAAGGCCAAGACAGGCCAAAACCTTGGGTGCCGGAAGATAACCTTCTCGTTCTCCTTAAACCTCGATGCGCATTCAAGCCCAGTGCTGCTGTGAATTGACTCGGTAATGTCAGCTCTTGATGAATCTCCACGCTGATTTGCATTGAGTTTCTTACTTTTTAGGAAAACTTAATCTAACTAGATTCGAAATTGATTGGTGAATACTTAGAACGTCAATTGAAGCCATGTGCACACTACGTATTGCATTGCCATCTGAAATGACTTTTTTGTTGAACAATTATCTGGCAGCCCTGGCGAAGTTGCGCATTCGTGGCAGTCGTCAGTCTGACAGTGCTACAGACTGTTATGCCTAACTTTGTAAAAAGTTTTGATATTTTGTATTCATAATATATGTGACATTTAAGTAAGTTTTTGCAATTCACCTTTCAATTTTTGACTTTGTCACTAATTATTACATGAAACTAAAGAAGCTCATGGGATAGAAGTATCATTTCAACTATTTTTAGTTTCATGTAATATTTAGTGACAAAGTCAAAAATTGATAGGTGATTGCAAAAACTTGCTTAAATAGCTTCTGTCATATATATTATGAGTACAAAATATCAAAACTTTTTACAAAGTTAGGCACAACAGTCTGTAGCACTGTCAGACTGACGACTGCCACGAATGCGCAACTTTGCCAGGGCTGCCAGATAATTGTTCAACAAAAAAGTCATTTCACATGACAATGCAATATTGTGCGCAAGGAAAACGCTCAAATGGCTTCAATTGACGTTCTAAGTATTCACCAATCAATTTCGAATCTAGTTAGATTAAGTTTTCCTAAAAAGTAAGAAACTCAATGCAAATCAGCGTGGAGATTCATCAAGAGCTGACATTACCGAGTCAATTCACAGCAGCACTGGGCTTGAATGCGCATCGAGGTTTAAGGAGAACGAGAAGGTTATCTTCCGGCACCCAAGGTTTTGGCCTGTCTTGGCCTTCAAAGGCTATTGAGGTCAAACATTATGCTTTCAAAGGTAAGCTGAGATCATGGGCGTCAATTTGGTAGTAAATAGTGCATTGGTAAAGTTGCCTCAAACAGGTCGAACCCAAGAACCACAGTACAATGGAACCGACGTCTTGGGACCAAAATGGCACATGCGCGTACTCTTTTATTATAGCGCTCTATTACAAACGAAACATCGATGTGCTGCTAGCACAATGACAGAGCCTTGTGAGAGGAGGAAAATCTTATCTGACTGGCCAACAAAGCCAGGAAATGTTCATCAACCAAGATCTCACAACCAGATAGCTTCCCAGTTAGCAAAGCTAGGCTAATCTATTGGACGTGTTTATTTAAAAGGATCTTCTGCATGAAAAGCCATGGAATATTATTTGCACTTATCCATCCCGCACTTCAAGTCAAGCTAATCAGTGTCACGCTATTTTTTCATTAGATTACTTTTGGCTATCTTAACAACCCGACGGTTGAGAGGCTTTTTTACTGGGATGACAAATTTGGGTTAACGAGCAATTGTTAATTAGAAAAGAAGGCTCTCTCTCTCTCAGTCTAATGAGTGACGGTAGCCTCAAATCCATAACAGAAAATGGAAAGAAGCAATTGAGGATCATGACAGGGTATTTTTGATCTCTCTTGAGGTAGCGCTATGGTGAGAACGAACCCAACAACAAAGCTACGATGAACAGCCACAATGAGTGACATGAACGAGTCGTCTCAAGACGAGACCCGAGGCCTTCACCAAAATCTAGTCGACCATCTTTGGATCTGCACATCCAATACCACCACGCAAAGGCGAAGAGTCGAGATTTCTTATATTACAACTGTAAGTGTGACTGACTCAGCCTGTGTGCGAGAGAGCGCCTGAGTGAGGGTACATACAGTAGAGGCTCTTGAGTTCAAACTTATGAGCAAAGAGCAGTTCTGCACCATCGAGGAGAAAGTGCGTATTCCACTCGAAGCTTGAAAATCGGGCCCCCAAAACATTCTCGACTTGAAGAAGCAATGTGCCAGTAGGACAATGTACTTGAGGCCCTCTTACTTGCTAGGAAATGAATGATGCCCGACTGAAATCATAATTGTAATACCCGAGGTTCGTGAGGGATTTTGACAATCCCAAACGACGAGACAGACTAACATCCAGAGAAATGGGCAATTTCAATCAAACCATGATGCTATTTAGAGCCACTCACTGGATGAAGTTATCTCTTTGTGTTCACTGTTCAGCGTCAGTGAGACATTGAAGAAATAATGTCTAACTCTTTTTTGGCGTTGAAGGCCACTTTAATGGCTACTGTTCAGAACAAGAGCGTGCTAAAGCAGATCTAATTTATTTGGATCTGGTCCGTTCAGGAAGTGTTGCTTGACGTAAACAAGGACAACGTATTTGCATTGAACCAATGAAAAGTGATTTCACGCTTTGATTTTGCTTAATTGGGTGAGAAAACTTCCCCTTGCAGAACACCACCTCTCGACAACATGCGTCTCGTTACTCCCCAAACCCAACTAATAGGTTTGTGGGGCTCACAACCTTGACCCTAATCTCATTTCAAGAAGAGAGGGAGCCCTCAAGCACATGGTCATACGAGCCCAATCCTTGGTAGAGTTGATTTGAAGGTGTTACTACCTGATGCCAAACTAGCTTGGCAAACCCGTGGTCCCCCAAAAAAGTCGTGCTGTTTACAGATCAATAATTTAGGGTAGGATGACAATTGAAACATTTTGGAAGGAATATGAAAAGATTAATAGCCAAGCTAGTTCTTACCGGTAAATCCTTGGATACACTCGCAACCATATTGAGAGGAACTGGCATTAAGACGACACTCTGAATTATCAGGACAATTCAGAGTCTCGCACGGGGTGATTTCGCATCGGATTCCAGAGTATCCCTCGGGACAACTGCAACGAGCAATGTCTTCTATGGATTGGTAGAAACATTCGCCTCCATTCAAACAGTAGCCAGTAACACACGGATTGCCAATTGTGTTCGTCGTGGCCACAGTCACGGCAGCATTAGCGGCAGTCTATGGAGAGTAAAAAGGACATGGATGACCAACAACATAATGGTTTTAGTCCAAATCGCATGCGCGAGGGTGAATATGTTAAACGATCAGATTGTCAAGTTTTGTGCCAAAAACCCAAATGAGAGAAAGTTGGGCTCATAAATTGCTACCGCTGTTGAGTCCATGCCGATTAGTTGTTTCACGATCATGGCGCAACCGTCGGCCATTGGATTGTCTTCCCGCCGTGAATTGAGTAATACCATCTCGCAAATTTGCACCCTACTTTGCATCACGAACCAATTTGCTTGACGAAAAAAACACTAGCACTCAGGTATAGTTATTAATATTTAGATGGTCTCGAATTAGCCGTTAGCACTCTCTACGAGGCTAGATTCCGGTATTTTGCCAAAGAATGTTCCGATTGTGAAGCCTCAAAGCGACGCCTTTCCTTTCGTCGTACAGGAAACCATTTCATTTCGTGAGAGAGAAACAGACGTGAAGCAACACTCGAGATGGTTGAGTCTGATAGATAACCCGGATCTGGAGGAATAAAGGAATTCCCAAGAACCAAGGAATGCCCACTTGCAAGTCAAGATCTTAGTACTGAAGGTGACTCATCCGTCAGCAAGATGTCGTTGCCTCGAACCCAAGAAACCAGTGCGTATGTAGATACAAGTGTGAACAAAAGAGCTATTTCAATTTTGCATTCAGAGGACATCGAAAATAAGTAGTAAGAGATACATTATTTTCATCAACGCTAGCATAACCTTTGTAGTTACAAGTTAATTGATAAAACTAATGCACTGTGCCTGATAAATAACGTGAACTTTTTAATATCCACAGAAATCAAATGATCAGTAAACTGGTTGAACGAGAACGTTTGGGTATTATTTGAGCGAGCTCAGGGTCGCTTGTCGACTCCTTACAACAGTCTTTGTAAATTATTGTTATGATACTTTTGAAGCCGGTCTTTGAAGTCATCCACAAGGGCAAGATATTTGATAGAACGTGGTGAATTTCAATTTCAATGCAACTCATTCTTGAACCTTGAGACTGGCAAAAAGGTACTCTTTGACATTTTGCCATCTCAGGGGGCTCTGGCAAAATTATGCTTGATTTTCTTTGAAGGTATTTCCGGAAATCTATTTTGAGCTTATTGCAAAACACCTCACAAGAGGATGGATGAGCTTCAGCTCTAATTCGTCGCTGTTATTGAGCATTGTTCATTGGAATCTCACATTTCAAAGCAATTTCAGGTCAAATCTCTCCCCCTTAACGCTAGTTTTCATTTTCCAGCGTGTTGAATTTCTGATCGCTCAACAACCCCTTCCCTACAAAAAAAAGATATAAATTCTGGATGGTGGGAGGTTTTGCTGTATCCCTTCGACTGCTCGTCTAATCAGATCGAAATAGAGATTCCAATGTACCATCATCAAGCTCACCTAATCCAGGAGGGTGGGCGTTTGGAGGAGGCAAATGATGATTATGACGACGAGTTACCTATCTAATCATGAACCAAACTGAACATTGGAGTTCTACGTACAGTGCATGCACATATACTTTGTAGTACACACAATACTTAGGGTGGAAAAAAGGAACGAATCAGATGAACTAGGGTAAAAATGAGCGTCTACATTCTTAGGGGAGAGAATACTCCTGGCCCAGTTTTTCTCTAGGATACTTCTCCATCATTAGGTCAGAACGCCCCTTGGAAACAGAGGAAGGGCTCCAAACATCGTTGTTAGAACAAAGAAACTTCCCTCACTACCCGAAAAAGTACCCACTTCCTCTCGTAATGATAAAAAGTCCCGGTTTATGACCACCCCGGCCGGCTGCTCTTGGTGCAAGTTGGAGAGGATCTTCTCCGCCCTCTCACTCAGAGGGTGGTAAGAAGCACTCCAGGTGCATTATCCTCGTTTTGTGGCCGTTAGTCCTGACACACATAAGGTGCACGACCAAATTGTCGTCCAACCATTCACAAGTGGATATTCGGTGCTTAATGGAAGAAGGGAACTTGGCATGATCTTTTTTAGGTCATTGCTCGGCTGCTTTTTTGAGCGGAGTCCACAGGAAATTTAAGCGTGCAACAGATATCATCCAGAAGGGAAGACGGTTTATAGTAACTGAAGTCTGAAATTAGTCTTGGTTCTCGATGAAAAAGTGTTTTCTTTGCAGCACACATTTCGTCAAATTTTACGACTCACAATGCATTTTGAAGTAGATTGAGGGCAAACCCTAATAAAAACGCACTTTTAAGTGGTTGCTACATATGCAGAACATGGAACATTGGTTACATGGTTTTCAAGACGTTGCAATCTCTTAGGGAGGCCTTCAAATCGCCTTTAATTAAACAAAGGGCTCTTTTCCATTATGGAGTCATTCTCCGCCCAACATGATCGTTAACCGTGAATCCTTGCGATACATCCAGTATGGATTAGCACAAGGCATTGCGATTACTATCATTGCATATTGATTATGGGCGAGTCGTTTTTTTAGTAAATGTCAAGGCACCATTTTAGTTTAAATAAGCTTGTTCGTACTAAGGCAAGCAAAATCGAGAAGTAAACAGGTTCTCTGAATCACACTCAAACTCACTCATCCCAAATGGCATTTAGGTAGTCAATGGATGCATTTTTAGCCAATACAAAAGCACTTTACCCACGATCAGCTACAGGGAAGTGTTTGCACGCAGTACTCTTTGGTGTCACAACCCCCTTTGTTCACTTGAATTGAACTCATCTATCTATGATGATCCTAACCATCTACACTTCGATATAAAGACTTGATCGAATCGTGCATGAAGGCAAGTAAGATCAGGACGGTTAAAGACCAAAGCCTTTCTCCGTTCAATTGAATAACTAAAGGTGATTGGAAATGATCTTGACCCTGATCACTATCTTGACCCCGGCCAGAATGAAGGAGGGTGCTTGAATGGGGGTTCGACAATTAGAAATAGATTGGTCAGATGAGTGGAGAATGACTTGTAGATTTTGCTTTGGGTGCCAAGAGGATCGAGAGAAGACAAAAGGTCACGAACTACTCGATTCCAGAGGAGGGCATGCAATTAAAGATGGCTTGGAAGATTCTCTGCCATCCACGAATGAGTGCAATTACGAGCATTTTGTATCATCCAACGAGCAATGCATGCCCCCAACCTTGGTATTTGAGTCTTCTTGTTCAGCACAGAACAAGTCTACACCGACAACAAAAACGTGATGGGCCACAGAACCTAATCATAATTCATTCATCAGCAGTTTTGCCACATTCTCTAATTCAAGGTTCTTTAGTCTGTTTCAACACTGGATTCTGATTCTTTATCCACTCAACAAACGGTAGTAATGGATAAATGAAGTTGATTTTTCAGTATGATGACCAAATGAACGCACTCCAGACCGGTCCTGGCAACCCAAGAATTAGCTAGAAGGGCTGTGGCGTAAAACGAGCGAATCAATTTATAAACGTTCAAGGTTCTTGAGCCCAAGATCTTTACAGGGGAATATCGCCCACACAAATGGCGCACCCTAATGTTAGACAAGCATCATATTGGTAAAATAAATCAGTCCAATTTACTATTCACTCTACGGTGAACTATTTAAACACCTCAGACCGTATGAACATTACGAGCAACGTTTCATTGGTTCATTAGAGAATCAATCGATAAGTCCCCTCTAGTCGACAGTCTTTGAATTCGTGAGTGTTCAGAACGCGTGATTATACTCATGGCATGTAAAATCAGTCGAATGCAATTAAGATGTCTGGTGCCAAAAGTCATAACTCCTAATGAGAAGGAAAATGAAATAAGCCAAGAAGGAAGTTTATTCTCCACGTTAGTCAGTTCTTGTTCTCGGCCTTCCGCAGGAGTGGTGATGAAGGAAGGCAGTTCGCTAAACCGCGATTCGGTCGCACTAACGGCATAGCGTTTCAAATTACCAATAACGTTCCTCAAGCACAACAAATTCCTTCAAGAATGTTTTTTTTTTCTTTCTTATTCTCATATTCCGGTGCATTTCTGAAGCCATTGTCTCTCTGTCTATTTCTCTCTGCTGAACGGGTCGGATGAAACTCATCAAGTCAAAGAGTAACTAAAACTTACTTTCTCCTCCAGATCAGGGTCGGACCTCTACTGACAGAACCCAGATTGTGTGCACATCCGTATCATTTCTAACAAATGGGAAGAAACTCGTGAGTTGGCTTCCGCTCATCTGACGCTTCCTCTTATTCGCACGTCTTCCTTGATTCACATTTAAATAATGATGTAAAACGCCCCTCTTCCTTGACATCCTATGGAATTCTGTGACGGAAACATCACCATGAGCTTTTGTGTTTTGAATATTCCCACACATGGTGTCAAAGTCGAGGGAAAGTCAGGTCCAATTGTGTCAAGAGTTCCACATTCATGGCTCCTAAAGTCTGCCACCCTTGAGTAACTCCCTTGCCTCACTCAGGTTAAGCAATACATTTCGCTAATGAGGGATTCACGATCATGTGAACTCGATTTGGCATCATTGAGACTAAATTTCACTGGACTGCTGTGACGATTTTGGCGCGTACAAAAGGACCAATTAATTGGCAGAAACTGCGTGTGCGGGACCAAAGCGTTTAGAATTCCAATTTTGGTGAAGCGACACGAGTTTGAGAGTTGTGGTGATCGTGTCTCAAGGTGACTTGAACTCCAGTGCCACAAAATGATTTCAAAACGCGACTTGCCGGTGTTTCATTGATTTTTGCCACTTCAAGATGAGGAAACCTCGAAAGAAATGGTATAGGAAAAAAGCGAGGAAGGACGCAATTTGCTGGCAACTCAATATTCAGACCCCCCTCCATTTGCCAAGACAAGGAAGCATTTAAGTTCTAGTAAAATTTTGAAGGGGATTGGAGGCCTTGAGAGCAATGTTCTTACCAGAGATCGGGGTGAAGCGGGAGGGATTCTGTTGTCGCACACGGGGCCCGCAAATCCAGCGGCACAATCACACAAGAACCCACCCGTGGGTAAGTCAAAGCACGAGGCTTCATTCTGACAAGGGCTCAACGTGGCACAAGGATTGATCTGCACATGACAATACGATCCAGAGTGTCCTGTCCCCGAGCAATTGCACTGGAATCCTCCAGTCAAAGGATCGTCCGTGCAAAGGCCGCCATTTTGGCAAGGTTTGTCGGCACAGCTCGTTATGACGGTCGGATCCACCGATTCACTGCATGTGGGTCCAGTGAAGAAAGGCGGGCACAAACACGTGGGTTGAGAGGCCGAAATGGCGGGCAAGCAAATACCGCCATTTTGACAATGGTTTGACGGACACACTGGAGATGTGGAAGGAGAATCCAGGGTCAAGTGAGCCCAATTGTGACCTGGAAAAGTAAACGAAAAAGCACATCAGCATGGGAGGGAATGCAGCTACTGTCTTTTTTGATCCACGGGTATGGACAGATAGGCATGTGAGATGGACAAAATGAGAATGGTAGGATGACGCCGAGATATTTTGGCACTTCTTTTGTGCCAATCGGAGTGCACTTGTATGTCCATGAATGAATGTACGTATGTAGTGTACTCGAAACGGTGATGGTTGTGGGTGAACGCCAGGCTGTTTCTCTCAGCAGGAAGGCCAATTCACCATGGTTTCTCGTTTCTCAAAGCTTCTAAGCGACGTATGTAGTTCTTATGGATGTTCAACGAGAGGCAAACGATGTTTCGATTTCACTTTGACTCAATAATTTCATCGTCGTTGACGGCTCGTCAATTGACCAAAGCACATTGACGATCGAAAGTTTCTTTACTTCTTAAGCCCAGTGAAGAACATGACCGTGTCATTTGGAGATGATGAGAAGAGGATGAAGAACAACCAGTTGCAATTCTCATCATCCTTTGAACTGCACAAAACGGGAGAACAGAAGCCTTGGATGAAGGAGAACGAGGGGAGATTCTTGGAATTGTCTTCTCTCTGTGTTCAAAAAGATTAATGAAACGAGAGAACTTCAATTTCTTCCGTCACTCTCAAATCTTAACAACCATCCAGGATGCCAAGAGATTTCATCGCTTCTCGTCTCAAAAGAGGCAAATTATCGAAAATGAAATCCCTTCCATGTGGACGTATTCTCTTACCAAAAATCAAGAGCCATTTGCGTGATATATCGAGGCATGATTACTGCAATCTTTGCACAAATAACTACACAACCGGTCAAAATCCCGGGTCTGGACTAAATTTAACTTCTATTGCATGCAAGGGATTGCCACAGACTTGGTTCACATCGTTCTTGCATTTCAAGGCTAGGAGTACACGGCCAATTTAGACATCATATTTTAACACATCTGCTTCGTTTAGTAATCAAGCGGGAAACAATTTGGATTTTAGTCCCCTCAAAAATCCTCAACAATAATGAGAGTTCGAAAAGCAATGGTAGCGGTGTCATTTCCTCCCGCTCTCGATTCTTTTCACCTAGACTAATATATCGGTGATGACGGGGAAAATTCATTTCATTCGAGTCGTCTATCCAACAGTTCCAAAGGTGTACAAACATAGTTTTCATAGCAAACAGCAATGGCTCTCCATTTGTTAAACCAAGGATGCTGAGCAAAGAAAGAAGCCATCGTTCTCGTTCTCCTATTCCTGTTCCCTGCCACTTGGTCTGAGAGTGTAGAACCGCCTTTTCGTTCAGGTACAAAATCTGAGCTAACCTAACAACCAGTTCCCTCTCGAAAAGCGTACTTAGAGCTCTCCTGAGCGCGTCCATTGCCTTGGCGCTATTTGGGTTGTGGGTTTCATTTCAAAAATCGGCAACAAAACTGCCCTCAAGCCCGAAGGAAGCCAGGAAAGAGACTCCCCTTGTCATGTACCAAGTTCATGCTCGGCACGTAGAAGATGGGAATTTTCTGGCGTTGTTGCCTTGTTGAGAAAATCAAGTGGAATTTCCTGGAGTGAGATGATTACATACTCCATCTGGATATGAGGGTACTTAGGTGTCTACCTACTTTTCGAACAATGAGCTCAATGATCGAGCTCTCGGAAGAGGCCGAGCCAAAGGGGGAACTTGGAAATCAAAGCGCGAATCAAAAACAATCCATCCCAAGCGAGGTGGTCTTGACTGCGAAATTGGTTTGACTTTTGACATTGTTCTCAGCACCCAAGAAGCTTGCCCAACATGCTCAATGATCGGTACGGACAGATGCGGAGAGAAGGGGGAGGAGAAGACCACAACAACAGATCGAAGCAAGTCAGCCAAACTGTGGCCAGGAAGGAAGAGAGAGAGAAAGAGAGAGGAATTAATCTTCTTTGGCCTCCTGACTTCATTACGACTCTTCTCAAGACAGGTTTGGATCCATGCAACAGCAACCAAATACGACTCATGCTCTCGTAAAATCCACTATCTAGGCCTTGCCTCACATGTTCTACTAGCATTAGTAGTGGGTGCTGCTGTCGAGTCTACTCTCAGAACCAGACAAGCTACCTTCTACCAATCCAACGGACAGGCAAGCTCCGGGATTGCCTCCAATGTGATGTTCAATCATCCGTGGTTGAGAAAAATCTTGATCATGTGTGGTGATCTATGCATTTTTTCAGTCTCTGTCATCAATCTAGAGCACCATTTTAGAGGTAGAACAATGAGGTTACCCCAGCGACTCCATGTTGGAGGTTTCATATTTGGATCGGGCACAACCCGAAAAGGGCTTGCCCGGACTCGTTGCAAATCAAATGCTGATCAAACACAAACAACAACAGCAATTGTGTTACAATGGCTTCTCCTCGTGAGTAGCAAATCTTCCCACAAAAAGTCTCATCAAAAGTTAGCAAGTAACCAAGAACTAAGGTAACACGAACTTGGAGGGCAAGGCAACAAGAACCAGCGAATCAAAACGGTCAACAAACCCTCTTGAGAAAAAGGTAAACATCTTTTTCCTCTCAGTATCTCAGTCCTTTTGATGGTGATGTGAACGAATTGAACCTAGTAATTTCCAACGAACTGCCACTGAGAAGCATCAATAGAAATGAAGGATGGTTCTTTAAAGAACACTCCCATCAAAGGTCATCTAACTAACATCTATATTTTTTGAAGTACAACTGTTGTCAGCATCCATATCTCCCTTATAATTCTAAAAGGGAACCTTCATTGCCATGAAAGGTAGTAACCAATGTCTCTGTGGCATCTTTACAGTCACAATGATGCAGCCCCACTTTCGTAGGGCATGACTGGTCAAAAAAATGAAATGAGAGCTCATTTCACTTCAAAAATAACTCTGCCGATCTGTCCAGAGATCAAAACATTTCATGAATTTTGTTGGGCTCCCAAAACGCACCGTTTCCCATACTTGGACTATTAGTTCACCGCCATCATACCAGTAAGTATACAAAAGCAGCACAATCCTACAATTGCTTCTACTAGTGAAGGATCGAAAGAGCTCTTAGTTGAATTTCAGTTTCTGGAAAGCCTTTCCAAACCGAAATTAGGCCAATACTATCAGAAATGGGGTTTTGGAAAAAAATCAAAACCATATGTTCCAAAAGACCACCGAAATGTTAAATATTTTGACATTATACAATCCATTATTTACCATTTCAACGTAGTATGAAATCAATTAAACGGGCTAAAAACAATACGCTCTTCACTAATTCACCTTTGCTGGTCTAGAAGCTTTCGGTTTAGCCTTTTTTCGAACAAAAAATGGGTTTTGTTTAGAAGCCCTTTCGATCCATCCCTAATTTCTAACATGAACGAGAGATGAGACAGGAAAACTATTTCAACGAATCTCTGGAATTCCATCATCCAGCGTACGAGCCTCCCCAAACAAGATTTCAATCAACACAAAGGTAGACTTTTCCATACATCCTTTTAAACGAGGCTCGATTGAACCGTAGTTTATATTTGTTTGAACAACTCCCGCGAGAGAGCCAAATTTTACAACGCTTAACACGTGTTAATCATCTGAAGGGAAGTCGTTATCTGAACTGTCCCATATTGGCTTAATCTGAACCGTTTTCTGATTCCTGATGGTATCCCGATAAAGTAATTGTTATTTCATAGTGGAAAAAGGATACGTACTTACAGGTTTATATGTCAAGGCTTCCAAACCCGTAGGACAACTATATATGTTATGAGGTCATATGAGTGCACAAACTTCTCCAAAGTCATTCAAGATAGAAGAACATGAGGGCGATTGTTATTACGATTGATCCTTGACTCTGTCTTTATTATCATAGTTCATCACTAAATTTTGTGCTTTTCCTCATCACGAAAATTGAAAAGAGCCGATTGCGGAAGCCAATATCTAATCTTAACGACAGATTATCGAAGGGAAACGGGTAGAAGCAGCGAAAGAACCTCGAACGTTACCACTACTTCTGCTAATAATAATGACAATCATTGGCCCCAAGGTGATGGTTTGTCTAAGCAGGGGTCTTCTCTCGTTCATTGGGGCATGTATGAATTTTTGACAAGATTCCAGACCCTCTGTCAATCATCAAATTCTTGCTCATGAAGGCATGAGAGATGTTTCTAAAGGAGGTGTTCGCTCTCACACACGAAGGTAGCCATTGGTTGGATGGATGGACAGACAGACTGATGGTGGCCAAAAGGTAATCTCCTTTTAAGGATTTGGGAAAGTTGACACCACGCAATCGAACTTGAGAAACATTGAGCCAGAATGGTGTTCATCTCTTCCCAAGCTCGAACTGGAATGTTCGGATTACGAGTTCAAAATGCATTGTCCTCATGCGTGTTGTACCGTATACCCGTAAGAGCTATCTTACGTAACCAATTACGGCGAATAGTGTTTCGACGACGAATGAAAGCAGCAACAGGTATCGGAGCACTTCTGAAGTGTACAAGCAGCTGATTGTGGCCAATAACAATCGTCAACGCGACAATGGCATGCCATTAGCAGAGACATTGCATTACCATCGTCATGATTGCATGACAAAACCATTGCTTCAACGACAACATCGACAACAAGGCATACTTGCTTGAGCGAAATAATGCCTCGAGGCTCGTCACATACGTACGCAGACACACGAAGACTTTCAAAGCGGATGGTGGGGAAAAAGACTTCTGAGCTACTCTTATGTTCACTGGTCCGAGCACAGCTTCGAAGAAATTGGACCAAGACTACTTATATACTCGTAGCTTTGAAAATAACTCGATCCCAGTGAAGCATGGCAGAACGATAATAATAAAAACAATAACAAAATTAGCAAGATTTCTGAAAGCCGTAGCGAACAGACGTCTAATTCAGACGTTTCCGTTGAAAAACAACTTTCAGATTTGTAAAGTAACTTATATTTCTCTATTTCCCTCTCATAACTCAATCCTTTTGCAAGTTCCTTCTTTTATTCTTGGTCAGCATGGTACTACAAGAATTCAATTTGGCAGTTCAGTTATACTCTTGATGGACAGGCAAAGGAGCCGTAAAGGGGTATTTTATGGTTCCTGATCGTCATTCTGTTTGCTCAAGCTCCTTCAAAGCAAGTAACCATCTAGAGTCCAATGAACAATTTCAAACCAACAAATACTTCTGGTCAATCCCAAGTTAAAACCAAGATAAGATTGGTTCACGTTCCGTATACAATATCAATTTCCACACCATACTACACACATTGAATCGCACTTATCTTACCTTGGCAAGTGAAGGGCAGTAAACAGCGGTCCCAATCCACACCAAAGCTGTTGATGTTGAGGTTAGGGTCTGTGAATCTCACATTTGGACCTTCCCGGATACACGCCACAATTCCTGCACCAACTCGCAATTGGGGAATGCTGGCATTCAAATTGATGGTGGTGAGCATGTTGCCCAATTCCGGGCTCGTCGCAGACACACGAGCATCTTGTTCATTGGGCGAACCTACACTTATGGTGATCTGATCCAGATTGCTTCCGATCTCAATGAGCACCGAGTGCCATCGACCATCGATGAGGTCGCTGCCAACTGATTTACTCACGGTTTGCTCCCCAGTGGATAAGATCAGATTCACACGACCCAACTCGTCTAACCTCACTTTCAATTCATCGAAGCTGTCCCCAGTTTGTCTGAGAAGTTCCCCCGGAGTACAAGCCCGGAAGGAAAACCCCACTTTTGTCCGGGCCTTCAATTCCAAGGTTTGAGACGTCACTGCATAGGATGATCCATAGAGGAAGAACCCCTCACTGCTGTAGGTGGTCGGGGATGCCAAATTGCTTTGTTGACTCCACGTGGAGCCCATGAGGAAACTGAGGATGATGAAGACATCTGCAAAAGACACGAAAATTGTCATCCTAAATCAGATTTGGGCATGCAACTTTATCGTTGATTGATGGTCAACCCCCAGAGACTTGAATGGCCACTCCAATCTTTATCTAATGATCGATGTGGGAGTAATTGCTCAGGAATCATGAGAAGATCTAAGATCAAGTCATCACTGAACACAAGTTCACTTCATTCCACCTTTCAGAACTTAGTCGCCCTCAGTAACCTGGCAATGATAATAATAGTAGTAGTTGATTCATCGATCGTGGTTTCGACATGGAATCGAATTGCTTTGTGCTTTGTACAGGCCATCCCAGAAACGAGAGAAAGAAAGAAGCCCTGCAAGGTTGATCCTTCTTGAATGTGTGTAAACATGAGAGTAAAGATTAACCGACACAAAAGTACTCTAAGTCAATATCAGCGCCTCTGACATATTCGAGTCAATACTGTATCAGTGAGGCAATAGAGGATAGAAAAAAAGAGAGACCAAGACGCTCGATGTAAGCGAGGGCAATGGAAATGCAAATAACGATTCTTTTTCCCATAGAGGCCGGTCCGTTTCAAAGAACAAACTTTTCACGTTCTACCTCTTCCATGAAAATCAGAGTTAGATTTAACAGCTAGAACTTTCCAGCTCAGGTTTGACATGAATCTCGTTTTCGGACATCGTATCCGACGACGAGGAACGGTATGACAATTTTCTGGAGCATGAGACAAGATACGTCCAGTAACCGAATTCATTGTTCCTGTGGTGCCTTGAACAATGATGTTGGCCCGAATCGTTGACGGATTGATCAGAGCTACGGTTCAATGTGACAAATGGACGAGATTTTCCGCCTAAAGGTCTCCTTCACATCCTGGCCAGTCCCAATGAGATATCATTTCCTGCCAACTCGTGAAATGTAACCGAGTAATAATCCCCTTCCGAGTCCAAAGTTATTCGTTACCACAATACATTCATCGGAAGGAGCGATAATCTCACAAGATTGTCAGGTGGCAGTCTCAGCTTAGCTTGTCAAGGAACATTATGATTGCATTTCCAAGTTCATCAAGGATACAACCTCATCCATATTCGAGAAGCCTAACTTACCCGACCAACGGAGTCTCCCCAATCCCATGATGAAGATGAGCGAGGATGGGGGGCCGATTAGAAATGGAACTCCAGGAATCCAAGCCACCCAAACATCAGAGGATGGCGGTTAGTCTCGAAGAAGGAGCCCTGCCTGTTTGACAGAGACACGAACGGCACTTGCTTGATATTGGTACCTAGACGGGGTCACAGACACGTGAGACCCAGTGGGATGGATGATGAAAATAATAATAATAATGGGTCTGTAGCGGTGGATTCAACAACAAAGCACTCCACTAGGAAGGACCGACACTGCACATATTCGTTGAATTCTTAATGCTCAATGGAGACAAAGATGGATTGCCTTTTCGGGAGTGTCACTCTCCCCAGTTGAAGAAATACAATTGGGTAAATATATAGGAATGGTCTGGCAGCTATCACTCTTCACTCCTGCCTCAACCATTCAGTATGATGAACTGAAAATCATCGCTGATACAAAAAGATCCTCAAAAAAGCGAGAGACCGGTAAAGTGGTTGGACCGTCCGTGCCCACAACTACCAGTTCACTCAGGTAGGTAGGTTCGAAGCAAACTGAGCACGTTGTCCACTCAATGCTTGAATCTCTTGCCAGTACCAAGTCAGCATGGGATTACTTCAGGTGAGGCACCTAGAGGGAGCAGGAGAGCGGGACAGGGAGAAAGAAAAGAGAGAGAGTGAGAGGGGTCGTTGAGATTCGGCAGGTAGTCCACCTGTGGATTCAGACGGGACGGCCCATTGTCGAGAGCAAGTTTCTTCACCTCAGGAGGGGCTCTTTGGCTTAGGTTGATGAGGGTGTGCTTGGCCGCCGAATGGGACATGGTGATCTAACCTGTAGATCAAGTGGAGGGTCACCGAGAAGAGAGGGAGGGTGCTTAGAGGGTCCCCTCAGCACTGTTTTGGGTCTTCTACTTAGTCGTTGCTCTTGCTTGGTCAGGGATTTGAATCTGGTTGAGGATGATAGGGTGCGCCACGTTGAGTCGCGTTCGGGATGGTTTGAGCATAGCCATCTAGCAGGCAATTTAGAAAACGGAAATCGGAATCATTTGGTGTTAAAAAAAAAAAAAAAGAGGAAGTTTGGCAGGAATTACTAGTGATGTCATCATTTTTAGCGGGAAAAAAAGTTCGTAAGACATGTGTTTCTGATGAGAGTGAAAGGTAGCTAAAACGAAGATTTAGGCCTGGTAATTGGAACAATTCTTTCTCATCCGCCCAACTTGAAGTTAGAATAGCAATTCTTGACATTTTTTGCTTTTATCTAAAATTTCGCTGTATAAATTGACAAGATTAGGGTTTCGGCCCAGATGTTGGCTCTTATCGCCAGATTTGCCACCGAAATTCGCCACCTCATTTCAAAAATCGCCAGATTTTCGCCAAATTTCTTTTTACTAACAACCTTATGTACATAAGCAGTCAATCATGCTGAATTAATCTTTAAGGAATGCCTCAAATGGTTAATTCTTCAGTTTTGTTTTTCAACTTTCATTTCAACTTTTATCTTTTGATACAGATTTCATGAAAGAAAGTCTCAAAGAAAAACGAAATACCTCCACATTGACATTCCCCAAGATAACCCTTTTATTTGCATAAACTATACTTACAACGCGTTTTAGCTTGTAATTTGTGAACAAAATTGAAATTTTATTGATGCTAAATAACAAAATCTTTCGGACTCTTTTCTGAAATGCAATGAAATTTATAACTCATCAAAAACAATGTTAATGGTATTAAATTAACGAAATCTGATCAAATGCCATTACAAAATCCCAAAATGTGACTTGATCACTCAAATAGTAAAAAAACATTTTCAATACCAATGACATTGTTCATGCCCTGTATTTTGACCATATGATAATAGATTGAGTAGTAAACCATAAAGAGGGCGTAACTAAAACCAAACTGGGGCAATCGCAAAATAATAGTTTATACACATACAGTTAGTTAGTTATGTGTATTTTAATTAACCCTACCATTAGGCAAATCAAATTGGGAATTTTTCAAAATCAGTTACGCACGCGTTAGCCGTAGCTTTTGACTTCATGAAAGTCTCATTTTCCCAAACCCTCTTGTTAAAAATTGTAGTCTGCATTTTTTAACCGATATTAACTGGTGCACAGAATGTCATTCCATGTAAATGTCAAAAAAAGGTGAAACCCGAGTAAGGAAGAGTCATGTCTGATAAAAGTATTGGTCTGTAAGGGAGTTGGAATTAGTTGCCCGATTAAGTCCCTGAACTTACAGCAGGTCACAGATAGTGGATAACAAGTCGTCTAGATGAGACTTCAAAATTTAAAATGGGTCGGCTAATGGATAGATTCGTCAGTTCTACAACAAAAGAGCGAACCAAACTTTCTTGTTCTTGGTAAAAGCACAATCAAGTCATGGAACAATACTTTGGTCAAAGCTCTCCCCCTTTAGTGATTGTCATCTAAAATATTTAATCCTTGGTCAGAATGAAAGTCAAAATCATAAAGAGAGAATCAAAATTTGCCTGAGTTATCGCCAAAAACGGCGATTTTGCCAAATTTTTCGCCAATTTTCCCCGATTTCGCCAAATTTTTCGCTAAATTTGCTCATTTCGCCAAATTTATCGCCAGAAATACTAAAATTGCCAGATTTATCGCCAGTGATGTCAAAATCGCCAGATTTATCGCCAGATCAGCTGATTTCGCCAGATTAATTTTTCTATCGCCAGACACGTTTCAAAATCGCCAGATTCGTGAAATCTGGCGATAAAAATCGCCAGTTGGCAACCCCGGACAAGATTCTTCCGAACCACAGAGTTGGCAGAGAGGAGACGCTGGGGCAGACAGGCCTAACATTTTGTTGGACAATTTTCAGGCCCCAGCTGACCTTTGGTTGTGACGTTTCCCATTCCCACAATTTTTTGGCAAGCCTAGACTGCTAACAGCAACAGGCCAGTATGGCCAACAAGCATTTTTCGATGCTAATTTCTGAAAATTACCATTTTTCAAGGGCAAAAGAATCGCAGAATTTTGGTGAGTATTGCTCGAATTTTTAGCATCGTTCTAGCATTATTTGAAAGGCTCTAGAATCGAAAATTATTGAATAGCATTTTAGCATCATGTTAGCACTTTTTGGAAAAAGCATCCAATTTTGGGCTCCAAAGACAACTAATTTTGACACCCCAATTTACCTACGTTCTCTCACTTAAAAAAAGATAAATTGGAAGACTTGTGATCCTTTTTTTCAAGTTGGTTCTACAGTACAGGTAACCAAATTTCTGTTTACAGGCTTTGCCTAGACCAGGGGTCGGCAAACGGTGGGCCACGGCCCGCACGTGGGCCCGATGGTGGTCTTTGGTGGGCCCAGGAGCTATGAGGAAAATCCAAAATAATGGGCCTGCGAGACAAACCTAGTACTGTACTCGTGGGCCCAAAGCTCTTTGATCGGTAATTTGTGGGCCCCTGAACATACCAACGGCTGTTTCTAACAGACTTTTAGAGCCGGTTTTAATTAGAGGTTGCGCAATGTCAACATCAAAACCTTGCATTTTCAAGAGTGATTTCCTTCTCTTCTGTTGTATGGTCTTTGATGGACCTTGACCTAGACACGGATCACTAGAAGATATGGATGTTGAACGAAATTTGTTTTTAGCTTTTGGTGACCCCGAGTGGGCCGATGTGCAAATCAACACATTGCAGCATTCTAAGATAAAATAAGCATTAATTTTTGCATCGATATAATCTAGTTCTTCAATTACGGTTTCACTTTACACCTTTGGATCTTTATTTTTCTTTCATAAACAAATATTTGGCTTAAAGTATAACATTTCTTAGTCTTTAATGCTTTTAACATGCGAAATTATTAAGAGCGAATCAAATGAAATAGAAAAGATAAAATTTATCAAGGTTTAGAACCCTGTAATTATGTTGATGTGAAAAAAGTGCGCAAACATCCATTTAATGAGTGACAAATTAGATTTTAAAATTTAGTTCATGATTTAGAGAGGAACTCCAATTCAAAATTTCGCGCCCTTTTGGTCTGCTTCGTTGCCTCTCAAGCTGTTAGTTGTGAGTAGGATGAGTTCGGAAAAAACTGGAGACATTTGGAGAAAGACATGCTAGCCATTTTCTTTTCAATTTAATGTCCAATGATAATTTCATGTCCATTCATGGTTTGAAATTGTAAAAGTAACCACTGGCCATTTACATCAATTAAGGTTCAAATTCATTCGCAAACATCATGCCACTCTGGTTCCAAATTCAGTCATCGATATCTAGAATGGTCACCCTTATCATCATAAAAACAGTTCAATCCAAGGCTTCTTTTGCCTCCTGTAAAAGCCAGAAATACTCATCTCAAATGTGTTCACAATCAAGCCAAGCTTGTCGGGAAAGACAGCAATTTCAATGTCTATTTCATCAAACTTACCCTTCCTGAAATTGTGTCAGTGTGAAGTTGCCTGTGGCACTTTTTCTTCTGTTAGTTTTTTGTGAAGTGAAGTGATTTAACAAAAGTAAAAGCTCCAACCAATGTCTTCCAAAAAGGCTAAACAATATTGAAGGTGTTTTGTTGATTTGATATCATTGTCATGGGTTGAAAAAGCATCTTTCAAGTGGATATGTATAAAAAATGAGCAGAAATATGTGAGACCCAAAGTAAAGGATAGTTGTACTTTGGAAGTTGAATTGGCTTTAGTGCCAATGGTAACAGTAATTAATACTAAGGCCCACTATGGATGTGATACTTGAAACTAGACAAGAAAGAACTTTCCAAGTTGATTTTACAATGGAGTTGTCAAATACTCCATCACAAAGTGTTATAACTTTTTCGTTTTATAGTTTTATTACTAAGTTAGTTTTTTATCAAAGTTATTTCATCTACTTCTTTCAATTGTATCCTTAACAATTGATACATGATTTAAGAAAGTTTATACATAGGGCCCGGAAATAGATTCTTTAAAATATTTTAAATTTTAAATTTTTATATTTCTCAACTTTTCATCGATTTTTTAAATATTTTGGCTGTTTCAAGGAAAAAATGAAAGTTTTCACAAATACAAGTTAGAAAATATATTTCAGGCAAAATTGAGGAAAATAAATGAATGACCAATACGGCTTACCCAAAATGCACCCAAAATACCAAATGTCTCAAAAATGGCATTTGTACTGCGATTAGATATTCACAACCAAAACTACAATCATATACAAAAAAAAAACCTGCAACATCTATTGAGGCAAATTGAAAATTGCGTTGTTAAATGAATTTCATGTCAAGTATGCCTCCAAAAATGGCCAAATCCATCAAATTCACCAAAAGCAAATTTGGAAAATTGGCGGACACCCAAAAATACCAAATAATGGCGGTGTCAAAACAATACTTCTGAAATATCCGGCTTGTTTTGAAATATTTTGAGCTTTTGAAGAACATAATGTATATTGGATATTTTGTCGCTTTTTGGCAAATATTTTTCCGGGCCCTACTCATATGTGCAATAAGAGATTTAGGGACAATAATAACAAGATCCCGTTCTTTTCTTCTTTAGAGCTCAATCCCACTTCCCCAAGCTCTTACTTTTTCTTCATTTTTCTTGTTTGTATTGCCCATGTCTCATTCATATTTTCATTTTCTTATCTCAAATTTTCAACCAATGTGACAAAAGATTAAAAAGAAAACTTTAGAAACACCTTGGTTTCTAAGTTGATTTTAGAATGAAGTTGTCAAATATTTTTTAAGTAATAACTGTTGTGTTGAACAAGCATAAAGAGAGCATTTATTGTTCAACAACAAAATTTGCAAAGTAACATCTTCTCACAAGAAATAAATCGTCTTTTTGACTTTTATAAAAATCAGAAAAAACGTGCATTTAAACAATTTACAAGTCCAACCTTTCAATAGTGTGAATCCCCCTCGTATTCTCGTATTCATGCGACGTCTTGGCTTTATAAGTTTTCCTCAAAGAAAGATATCAACTAAGTTGCCAACATAATTTGCCAAAAAGGATGTTATTTTGCAAAAAAAAACATTGAATTGAGCATATTCTTGCAAAACAGAGTCAATACACCAAACTTGCAATCAAACCTATTTCATAGCATCTATGTCATGGGGTGGTCTGTAAAATGCAAAACATTGAAACCGCCCAAATTCTCACAAGCTACCTACAGTCAGGAGCAAAAGTATTCGTAACCTCGAAAATTTTATTGATTTTTAAATGATACTTGATTTTTGAAAAATACATTTAAGAACCATTTTGCTCCTTAGTTATTCTTTTATCATTTAAAAGCTATGATACTTTTCTTACTTTTTTTAAAAAATTACAAAATTTTGGTTAAAAAACTGCTCAGAACATGTTTTAGACCAAGAGCAAAAGTATTCATAACATTTTGTCAAGTGTTTATTGAATGCCCTTTTTGCTGAATTACACTTAAGAGACGTTTTTTATAATCACTTACAAGATTTTTACATACATCTGAAGGAATGTTAGCCCATTCTTCATAACAGATTTGCTCCAGTTCGTCAATTGTCTTTGGACGTCTTGCACGGATACGGACTTTTAATTCTCTCCAAAGGTTTTCAATTGGATTAAGGTCCGGATTCATAGAGGGCCAGTCCAAGACCTTAATCCGATTGTCCTTCAACCATTTCTTGACCAAAATGCTGTTGTGCTTAGGGTCGTTGTCGTGCTGGAAGACGAACTGTCGACCAAGCCGAAGTTTCCGCGCTGAACTCTGGAGATTCTCAGCCAAGATATTCCGATAGTCTTCTTTTTCATTGTCCCATGAATTCTCACGAGGTTACCGGTGCCTTTGGCGGAAAAGGAGCCCCATAACATGATCGATCCTCCACCATGCTTGACCGTAGGATGGTGTTTTTTGGATGAAACGCTTCTCCTTTACGTCGCCAAATCCTTTGAACATCGTTGTGACCAAAAAGCTCAACCTTTGTCTCATCTGACCAAAGAATCCTAGACCAAAAGTCACTGGTCTTGTCAAGGTACTTCTTGGCAAATTCCAAGTGAGCCTTCAAGTGTCTATCCTTGAGCAAGGGAGTCTTCCGTGGGCGACAAGACTTCAATCCTGCTTTGTGAAGTGAGCGAGCAACAGTAAACTTCGAGATGGACAATCCATTTTCACTGAGACTGTTCCGGATGTCCTTGACCGTTGTTCGAGGATTATTTGTGACCTCTCTGACAATCTTCCTCTCAAGTCTGGCTGACAGTTTCCTTGGACGACCGGATCTTGGGAGGTTCTCAACCGTTCCGTTCTTTTGTGCCTTCTTCACGACGTACTGAATCGTTGAAATCGGGATGTCCAGAAGCTTCGAAATGGCTCTGTAGCCCTTGCCTCCATGATGAAGACTTACTATCTTCAACTTCAAGTCCTTGTCGAGCTCCTTGACCTTGGTCATGATTGGCTAACTGTTGTCGTAATCGGAATGTACGGAAAAGGAGTCATCAATACGTCTACTTATCTACACAGCGAGTTTTTCTTATTCCTGCAGCAGCCGCGGAGGGCCTGGTCAGCCTTTGGAGCCAAAGTCGGGTTTGGCATCTACTTAACCGGTTTCAGCTAGGGATTTCAGTACATATATAAATAAAATTACTCGCCGATTGAAGTCAGTCGAAGAGACAACCTCGAACCTAAAGCGTATATTGCGTATTATTTCATTGGTAAGCAGTTTTAGATTGAAATATTTAGCCAGCTATTGTGACACCATAAAGAGCAGGGGGTAAATCCGCATAACTGTGAAGCAATTGTTCAATTCCGTAAAATTTATAAGATCCAAGAAAGATCTAGAAAATCTTGGAAAAAGGAGACTAAATGACTTTTCTCCAGCTTTCCAGAATGTTCTACATCTTTCGATCAATTTTTTCTGATGAAAAATCTGTTTATAAACCTATTTTGTTAACTTTTTTGTGCGTTACGAATACTTTTGCACTATCTAAAATTTTATTTTTAAAAATTAAAAGTTAGTTTCAGACATTTTTATAAAACAATTGCGGGAAACTGGTATTATTCTTAATCGGAAAAAAAATATTACATTCTTACAAACTTCTTAGCATAGTATTTAATTGGATATAAAGGATTTTCTGGTTTTCTCGTCACGTTACATTGCTCCTGACTGTACCTTTTATAACATCACAAAGTTATGAAAGAAGCCAAAGTTATGAATTCTTAAGCCCTTTCATTCCAATTGGGTGTTATGGCACCCAAAAATTTAACCTTTGATATAGTCACAGTCATACAATATAACACATTAAATTTGTTGTATTTAATACCAGTGCTATAGTACCTTTCTACCTTAAAAATATTTCACGTGTACAGTGTGTAACGAAAGTTTCGTCGCGCAAGAGTTAACTTCAACAATTTGAATTTATGTTTGGAGCTATTTCAACATCAAACTCGTTTAATGAGCTTGTTGCTACATCAAAATTTGATCTGATAATTATTGGGGCATTTAGTTGTTAGTTTTGTTATTTCTGCCCCATGATTAAGTAATGAAGATGATTATTAACTTATGGAAATACTTTTTCTGGTGTTGTATTTTGTTCATTGTACCTAAAATGTGAGTAAAAGCAATTCAAAATGTGCAACCCACTTAGAGCCAACCAAGTGCTTTTTCTCGGCAGAATTGTTCTTGCATGTGCGCTCATGGGCCTCACACTGTGTTATAATTTATGGTTAAAGCTTAACTTATGCACGACACAAGGTTGCAATTCGTGAAGCACCCAAAAAATTAACGTGAAATGTGTCAAACCAAGTGGAATAGGGGAAAAGTAATGGTGATTTTTGAGTTTTTACTAAAACCTCACTAAAATGAAAAAAATGAATATATAATGCATATACATAAGAGGTAAAACAGTTATAAAATAACAAAAATGAACAGTATTTCTTTTCAAGCTCTGACTGATCATTGATGAAACAGATCCTTGTAAAATGTAGGCTCAAACTTGAAGCCACTCAATGTACAGTTTCATGCAAAAGCTAACAAGTCATACTTGTCAAATCAATGCGGGATCTAGAAAATAGGCCTCTCACATTAGTTAGAGTATATAACATGAAAATCCATCTACTCTTAGATACTAAAGGCTCTTTTTCTGAGGTTAAGCTCAATGCCTCTATTGATTTCATTGTCGGCCCACTTTGGGTCATAGCGAAAATTCGTTCAACATCCTCTTCTTCTAGTGATCCGTGACCTAGACTTCTGATGCCATGGAAAAATGCTCAACATAGACTTTATTTGCAAACTACCTCAAAGACAAGTTTAAATACAAAATTTATACTTACAATGCAACAACTAGATCCCTTGCTGTCACCTTTATTGTTAAATATTTAAATTAAAGCCAAAATGTCCCTTATCAAATCAATTTTTGTGGACTCCCTGGTTTTTGCAGTCTCTCTCTCCCTTTTTCAAAATTGGGACTTCAAGCACTCAGAAGTACAATGTAAAAACTTTGATCAGGGGCACTTTATACTTGAAATGTGGGCAAACAGTTATTGCGATCAAAAAATGAATAGACCTAGAGAATAGACACAACTATCTCAGCGTATTTTGCCAAAATTTTAGCTTAATCTATTACCACAGTTCAGAGAACAATTGCACACAGTTGAGCTTCTCTGGGTCCAATAAAAAATCCACCATGATTTGAGTGCCACACCCCCTCCCAACCCCTTGAAATTTTAACTGGAGCTGGACCCCGTCCACAACGTCATTTTACAAGCTCAACTTTTCTCTAGGGTGATTTGTTCGCCCGTGGGCTGGGAGCTTGTCTTGGGCCCCACCGAGCCCCACTAGAACTCCAAGGCAAGAAATCAGTCCAATCACTCTTGCTTGGAAATGCACCACGATTTATTCCAAGGTTGTGTGAGTTTATTTATCCTAAAGCAATATTTCATTACTTATACTAACTTAACCTAACCTAACCTAACCAAATGTTAACTTCAACTTCATTTATTCCTTCGAAACATGTATTATATTTATCTGAGTCACGCAACTTATAAAAATTTCACATGTCATTTATAACTCAGAGTCTAATCACTCCTGCGAAACGCAAGGTTTTGATATTGAAATTGCGCAACCTCTAATTGAACCCGACTCTGAATGTTCGTTGGAACGAACGGCTGGTTGGTGGGGCACTGACAACCTGCACACCAATTTTTGGGCCTTGACCCAAAAGTGGTTGCTGACCCCTGGTCTAGACAACTTCAAAAGGGGCACAAATAATAACTTGTCTCAAAAAAAGGTTAGATTTGTGATAGAACTACAATGGCAACTACAGAAAAACAACTTTTTAGACTTAGAATGGATAAATCAGTGTTTCAGCAAAAAAAACGAATCAAAGAGGGCTTCTGACCAAAACCATTTTTGTTAAAAGAGGGCTTTTTTGAAATGAAAAGTAGCAGTTCACAAAGTTCTCACCAAGCAAAATTCACTTTGAAATTTAAACTGTTCATATGTTGAGTGATTGCAAATTGAAAAAATAGGGAAAATAAGTTGCAAAGGCTTCTGAACCAAGAAATATTCAACTTTGGTGTGAAATTTCAGTCTTTAAATGCATGTCTGCTTTTGGTTTTCGTATGCATAGGTGAAACTGAAACAAAAAAAAAAGCGCTTTGGGTCCAGCACTAGTTTCAATTTAATCCTAGTAAATTTGAAGGAATATCGTTCATAAGAAAACGCACGAAAACATAAGAAAAGAATAAGAAAAGAAAACGCATGCGATTACAATGTCCCATTGACGCACCTAGATCACGGTCATAAAAGACGTGGTCGATTTGGCTACCATAAAAGGAGGTGCTTACGAGTGTACCCTATCATAAACAAAAACATCATATATTTTTGGAGCCATGCTTTTGATTGAAAAGTACTCCGATCAGATTCGATATGAACAAAGAAACACCTTGAGCAAATCTCACGGTACAATTATTGAGTTATTTTAACAAACCTATGGTGAGTTGGCCAATCACTGCAACAGGGAAACAAGGAAATCTCCCTATCCACTTCTCCATATTCATATTTTCGAGCCACAATTTTCGTTATCCGGAAAAAGGACAATCAATCAAGAACGTAGTTCCATTTTTTGCAACGAGGCAAGATATCTATGAAAATTGTCACAACAAAGGTGCGTTTGACAATAAAATCCTACGAAATTCAGTAGAATGTCTTCCTCAATCTGGGACTTTATTCGAGATAACCAACAAATAACATCGGCAAAATCAGAATTTATATGGTCATTTTGAATTAATTAACGACGAATTAAATAAAGGAGGACATAAACAACTTTTTGGATCCTCTTTTCAGGCTGCTGCAAATGGAGGTGCCTGGCTACATTGAGCTTTTGAGGAGAAGACTACACCTCTCTCTCTCCTTCTCCCCTTCTCTTTCTCTCTCCTTCTCCCCTTCTCTCTCTCTCTTCTTCTCCCTTCTCTCTCTCCC